>CM035156.1:32525249-32695239 GCA_020205615.1 Panax quinquefolius | reverse complement strand
AAAGACAAAGAATACGCCATGCACAAAGATTGATGAATTATTGATCCCACGTAGTACATGACACTACTCAATAATTGTTACATAAGAGTTACCGCTCAATATTTTATTTTATCGATTCAATAATTGCCGCGTTGATATTTTATATTATTGTTGTTTTCAATAATTGTCAATCGCACAAAGATTTCCCATTATCGGATCAATAATTCATATTATTGAATAATATTATTAGATAGCATTATCGCAATGTCTAGAAAGTTCTATCAAGGAGAGGTTTGTCACCTAATCAAGCGCCAACAAGGAGAGAAATTTACTGAAAGCCTCCTTCCTTTGAGAACTACTGTCATTATAAATATGATTCGTAATATTATTTGTGAATAATTAATTATTGATTCATATGATAAAAAATATTTATTTTATGGGATATAAATGTCGATATATTTATTGTGGTTAAAAAATGAAGGAGTTAATGCTGAGGTGTTTTATCGATTTTTGTTTGAACGAAGGTATAAAATTAAACTAAGGTTTTGAGATATATGTTAGTGTGAGTTATAATTTTTAATCCCGACCGCTGAATCGTTGTAATTTTGGATATGTTATACATATATAAGTTGAGTATATGTCCACAAATTTTGAACTGCTAAAAATGAACGATGATTTGTTATGAATTTTAAGAGGTGACTGATTCGTAAATTAGGTTTATAAATGATTTGGTGGAAAATTTAGAATTGAGTGGGCCCCACTTGTGGTTGGTGAAGAAATGTGCTGGAATTTATTTCAAATGCGTGAGTGGGAATAGTAGCAGTAAAGCCATCGACTGTCAGTCGTCAAGTCCGCTAACATTTTCCTATAAATAGAGGGTTAAGTTAAATTGAAATCACACTAAAACAAGTTTTCTTTTTCTCTCTATATTATTGAGTGTATTTTGTGAGTATTTAGATACTTTGTGAGTTTCTATTCATCAAAGGTAAGTTTCCTTCAAATTTTATAACGATATATCTGATCGAAGTAATCGATATTTTGAGATAAGGGATATTATCTTCTTCTTAAAATGATATTTTCTTCAATATCATTACGCCAAATATTGGTATGAACTTTTTTATCAAATTTGAACTTTTTGTGCCTGGAGTTATTATTCACGATACGAAGACTATTCACTTATCATTTGACTATTCAATCAAAAATAAAATTTTCTTCTTTTTGTCCGTTGCTCTATTATGGTTACTTATCTTTGATCAGTATCCATGTTTTGATCATTATTTTTGAATTCGCTTCAAAATTTGTTATTTTAATATTATCAACTCGATAAACCGTATTACTAATCCTTAATATTTGATCCATTATCTCAATCGGATTCGCTTTTTTTAAAATATTTTTCATCATCCTCAAATTCTAAAATGATGATATTATTGAATATCTTTTGGCCCAGAAAGAAAAAGATGAATGATTAATCGATGAATATCTTTGGCCCGTAGCGGCATAATATGAATAGGTGTTGAGATGAACACCAACTCAGTGATACAAATGAATATCTTTGCTTTTTAGCTGAAGTAAAAGATGAATATTGATTAAAGATGTATATTGATTGTTATTCACAGGAATAAAATTGATGATGGAATTTTAAATCTTAGAAGATAGAGAACTCATTCTCTTGACTTCCGATTTTCTTCTAATGGATTTACCAAGCTTCACCAAGCAGCTTGTTGGGGATTCAAAAACTTGTTGTGTCATTATATTTTTATCAGATTTTTCCCATTGAAGACTAACGATAATTTGTTGTATATTATCTTAATATATTTTTTTGGGCTAGGTTGAGCTCACCCTTTTCCTTTTTGTTCCATTTTTCTCGTGAGGTGAGAACATACAGTGAACTAAATGTGGTAATGGAGTGATGGTTCTAGAAGATGTTTTAGCGGTAATCTCACTATTTCAGTAAATAAAGGTTTGAATAATTATAATGAGGACTTATTTAGCGTGGATATCGCTAGAAGACAATATTTGTATTTAAACTCACAGATGTATGTCATTGTCATTTCAGCACGATAATGTATTATTGAAGTTGTAGTTTATTTTCCATACATGTATTTGGCGACTCGCAATGGGTGTCAGATACCCATTTTAGGGGTGTCACACCTGGTATCGTAGCTTAGGATATGGTCTTCTGGCGAGATCTAGGGGAATAGAACTAGAGGAGAGATGAGTAAATCCTTCAAAAACAGGTGTCTTATCTAAGCTTATTTGTCATTGTCACCATAATATGGATGATATTATGATATGTTAATTTGTTTAATTAACCCTCTGTTTTATGGCAAGATTTAAGAATGGCCACGAGAACATTAGCAATGGAGTGTATGAGATCGTGGAACAACCTTTAGTTATTCAAAACCGTGAGAACGCAACGTAGAAGGCAATATTCCTCCTATAAACAACACTACCGAAGCAAACGATGAATGATGGAATGTTTAGAGCTTTTTGCGCTTCATGCAAAACCGCATAAGGAGACTCGCGCACAAAATACGTCGTGGAAATGATAATGAATGCTGCGATGTCACATAAATAAGTATGCGACGCCCCTAAAATTAGTATACGCCACCCATCTTGGGTCGCCACTTACATGGTACATAAATTCAAATACAACTTATTAATATAATCACGTGCAGGTATAATACTTACATAAACTGTGAGTTTGAATACAAATATTGTCTACTAGATATTATACAAAAAATCAAATGGAGTCCTCATTACTACTATTATCACACTATTTCACGTAATAAATGAGGACTACTAATGCTATCCTCCTCGACCATTACTCTGCTCCTCGACTCGTCTCAAATGCATGTTCTCATTTCCGAGAACAAAGTTGAAAGAAAGGGTGAGCTCAACTAGCCTAAAGAAGAAATATTATGACTAAGATAATGCGCATTAATTTATCATTAGCCTTCAACAAGGTTAAACCGATAAAATACAATGTATAACAAGTTTAATGCAAATGAATAAAGAATCCATTAAAAGAGTCAAGTAGAGAATAAAGTCTACTATCTTTTAGGTTTTAAAAGGTTTTTTCATCATATAGCCGAGACTCACTTTAATAAATAATCCACATCATCGAATCACCCCTGCACTACCGGCCAAGGATATTCATCAAATTATCAATGGTCACGACTATACCGAATCACCCCCGGTCATAATCATACCAAAAACTAACCATCAACGTGACATTACATGCCAATCGAGGACTTTTATCACATCATTTATAACAAGCCATGATTATACCAATGATCCTCGGTCATAATCATACTAAGTTCATCTATACACGTAAGTTCAAGATAACATAATATAACATGAGGATGATGATAATGACATAATAATTCAATAAAACAAGTTCAAGAATTATTTTATCCGTGAATTATTAACGCCCAAATTGTCAAAATGATAATCGCTTTTAGTAGAGTAAAATTCAAGAATGATCAAAGAATATTTCCATGAAAAGATATCGATGAAACGCAAATATCAAGGATATTCTACTAATTTCATGGAGTATAGAAGCCAAAGTTTTAACCAACCGGGTATAATAAAGAATGGAATAACAAAAGAAATCACCACGCATGCTGTACTTAGTGATGTATGTGTTATTCCAATGTAAGAATAATAACGGAACCGTGTCGTGTGAAATTCACAATGCATGGATGTTCCAATGTAATAATAAAGATGGAACCAGCATCCGGTGTAAAACACATGAGATAGGATATTCCAATGTAATGATAAAGACGAAACTGTGTCCGTGTAAAACATGCATGACAAGATGTTCCAATGTAATAATAAAGATTTTGAACCAGTCCGTATGTAAAACACACGTATGTGATGTTCCAATGTATCAATAGAAGAATGTCACCAAGTATAGGTAAACCACGTATACAAAAGTTATTCCAATGTAATAATAAATAATGGAATAACAACATACTTCTTCATGAATAAGAAAGAATAACACCCCTTACGAATTACAACAAATAATATTCCCTACCTTAGAAGAACCGAATATTGGCGAGGTGAAGTAAGAATACTTTTCTTTCTTTCTATAGTTTCTCTCTCTAGAGTTTGAATGAATTCGTGAAAAAATAATGAAGCACTAGGCCTCTATTTATAGAAGATTTCTAGCTTAGCACCCGCCATGTGAAAAGCCAGTGGCTTCGACGGGAAATGGTGATGTGAAAAGAAAAGTGGTTTGACGCTCAGTAATGTGAAACGACAAGTGGTTCGATCACCAGAATGTGAAACGACAAGTGGTTTGGCCAGCTCAGTAATGTGAAAAACGCAAGTGGTTTGACGTCTGGTAAAGGTAATTACTATTGATAAAGATAATTACTATTCACAAGGGTAATTACTTATCGACGAAGGTAATTACTATCGACGAAGGTAAATACTATTGACGAAGGTAATTACTATTCACAAAGGTAATTACTATTGACGAAGGTAATTACTTATTCACAAAGGTAATTACTATCGACGAAGGTAATTACTATTGATGAAGATAATTACTATTCACAAAGGTAATTACTATCGACGAAGGTAATTACTATCGACGAAGAGACTCTTAGATGATGACATATGGGCCCCCATAAAATAATCAAACTTACCACAAATGTCTCATAATGTACTCTTTATATACATCAAGGATTGAATAAATATTACCACAAATCATTTTATTTTTAATCAACACATATTTAATCTTTCAACAATTATTAATCATTTATAACTTGTCGCCTCAATTATTGATTTAATACTATAACATATTATACAGATGATATTGTGACAATAATTAAATCAATAATATAAAAGATATGATCACGGCAAAGAATTATCAGAGCAATAATTGAGCATAATGAATGAGTGACTTTCACGTAAGCATCAATAATCAATATCGTGTATTACTTATACAACTACGCCAGACATCTTTGTTTTTTTTCTTAGGGTAGTTCAACAGCTTTTAATGGTAACACCGCTGTAGTTATTTTTATAAAATATTTTTTGTCGCTTTTCAATCCGACAATAATTACGCTATGGGGTCCACCAATGATTGAGCTTGTTGTATGTTAATATTCCCTAACAAAAGAATATTCCCACCAAACGAATATTTTATAACAACTTGCATACTTTGCAAAAATTTATAAATACTACCCACAACTATAATATTATCTCAAATTCACACCATAATATTAAAAATTATTTCACAAAATTTAAATCTTTATTGATAAAATATGGGGTCTCACAATCTCCCCTCCTTATGGAATTTCGCCCTCGAAATTAGGGTACGCACTCGGTATGATAAAGAGGTGAGGATACCTCAATACCTTTATCGTTAAAAATATTAAATTCATCTTCGCAATCCTACCAAAGATATTCATTAACAATTCATCTTTGCACTACAGCCAAAGATATATAATCGTAAAACCAATAATACCGAGACTCACCAATAATATTATCACAACCACGAATTATCCATGCACTTCATCGCCAAGGATATTCGTGTTTTCAATTACTGATCATGATTATACCAGATAATCCACAATCATAATCATACCCAAGTCTATCAATGCACTACTACCAAAGATGACTTTACCACATCCATGAATTAATATTTCATCATTGAGACTCAATTCAATATTTAATCCATATCATCGAATCATCCCCGCACTACTGTGCCGAGGATATTCATTAATATCACGACCACGAATTATCCATACACTACTACCAATCGATAATTGTGTATTCATTAAGATCACGACCACAAATTATCCATGCGCTACTACCAAAGATAATTGTGTATTCATTAATATCACGCACCATAATTATCCACGCACTTCACGTGCCAAAGATAATCGTGTATTCATTAGTATCACGACCACGAATTATCCATGCACTACGTGCCAAAGATAATCGTGTATTCATTAGTATCACGACCACGAATTATCCATGCACTACGTGCCAAAGATAATCGTGTATTCATTAGTATCACGACCACAAATTATCCATGCACTACGGCCAAAGATAATCGTGTATTCATTAGTATCACGACCACAAATTATCCATGCACTACGTGCCAAAGATAATCGTGTATTCATTAGTATCACGACCACGAATTATCCATGCACTACGTGCCAAAGATAATCGTGTATTCATTAGTATCACGACCACGAATTATCCATGCACTACGTGCAAAGATAATCGTGTATTCATTAAGTATCACGACCACGAATTATCCATGCACCACGTGCCAAAGATAATCGTGTTTTCAATTCTGATTATGATTATACCGAACAATCCTCGGTCATAATCATACCAAGTCCATCTACGCACTACAGTGCCACGATGACTTTCAACATAATATAAGCATGAGGATCATGTCAATGATATAAAGAATCAATCAAATGAGATAAAGGATAAATATTAAACATTTATAATATAATTTATCCAGATTCAAGAATATACCCATGTTATCAATCACTTAATAATCTCATAATCTAATATCATTAATATTATAACAATATTTTAATCACTTTTAAATTTATAAACAATTTATCTCAATTGTTTATGCTTTACCATATAATGCATTTAATCATCCAAAATGCCATACTCATAAGATATCGTCACCAATTATCAAATTCCTCATCAAAAATATATGTATATATTCTATATAGGATTCTTCTAGCCATAAAATCCTATTTTCAACTTTGTTACTTCACATAACATATTTAACTCATATATGTTTGTAATTAAACTATTTTCATGAAAATACCAAATCAGTCCCAAAAATATTTCTTTTCTGGGTTTTAGCATAATATAGTCCCATAATGAAAATATATTTTTTCTCGAATTTTTAAAATTCATTTACTATTTTTTCAAAATCAATTTCTAATTAATTCCTTAAGAAATTAGCTACCTCAAGTTTAATTCTAAAATTCCCAAATCTTGGCAGGACCTTACACATGTTAACGTGAGCTTCCAGTTTAAATTTCATGGTCATCCTGAAAGAGAACTCCCATTATAGCGTTTTTTAAATCGGAAAAATCTAAATATTGAAATAGTCATAACTTGCTCATTTTAAGTCGAGAATAAGCTCATTTTTGGACAAGAGGTACTTTATACCATATACCTTCATGTCCCAAAAGGCCAGAATTTTTCTCATAATTTAAGTGGCGAAACAGCCCTCTAAAATCATGGCGTGCAGCTTTTTCAGCTTTTGCAGCTTTGCACCCTTTGCTAAAATCAGTCCACACAAAATCTACAACACCTTTTCCAGTAATTCCACTTGAATTAGTTAGGTAACTCATAGATCTAACTCTAGGACTTGACCACACTCAAAAATTCAAAATATAATAGGAGATATGGTCAATTGAATTTCATGTTACGTTTTTCACCAAAATCTGATTTTCAACTCTTTGTGATTTCTAAGAAACTTTCATGTTTTCACATACTAACCAACATAAGTCATCATAAAACTTACTAATACTTCATATACCCATGATTTTCATCAGTTCTATACTTTTATTATGACTTTCATCATAATCCACGTAAATGCATCCTTTTAGTCAAGAAATATTTGAGGTTTAAGAAATGGGTTTTTGTACTGGGGTCAATACAAAATTTGATTTCACGTTCTAGGGTAGGCTAGGAAGTCTTCAAGAATACGCCAAGAAATTTATCAATAATAGAATTATCATTCAAAACCCAGATGACTCGTCTCAAAACTTGGATAAGACGTCACATTGATACCAACTGTGACTTCTATCCCTTAACCTAGATAGCATCTCACAATGATACCTATATACTTGCCATCATCATTCACGACGTCAGCCTACGAGAAAAGTCCTGCTTCGTGCATTCCACACAAGGAAGTCAACAACGAAAGGATCGGGGCTCTTACTTATGGCTTGATATAACAATGATTGACTTTTAGTGGTTTGGTTACTTTGAATTCGCACAACAAGTTGGTTATGAATATAAAAGCTAACAACCTTACGAAAAGCATGATGAGTAGTTAACCAATTGATTCCTAAAATCACATCAAAGGCAAATATTTTCCAAAAGATAAGATCGACGTGTAATGTGAAAATGTTTATTTGAATCAAACAAGATTTAAAAATAAGAGCGAACGAAAGGCTCCTACTAACGAAGTTTCAACCAATAAGTCAAAGTTTAACTTCTTCTGAGTCAAATTTAAACGTTGAACACAACTAGGTGAAATAAAAGAGTGGTAGAATCTGTATTCAACACGGTATAGACTTCGCAAGAGCTTATGATTAACTTACCCGTGATAATTTTATTCAGTTCCTCGTCACGAGAAAAAAAACGCTTCTTAAAACTACTGCTTTGGTTTGTCTGGGATGACCTTTGGTGCCTCCATCCTAGTCTTCTAGAAACGATAAAATCGAGCTAAGTGACCTTCTCTTCCACAATTATAACATGCTTTGACGGCATGGCGCATTCGACTCGATGTGTCCTCTCCTCCGCATTTGAAGCATATGATAGTGGTCTTTCTCCTTCCTTAACAACGGTCTTTGGTCGACGCTTTTCCATCATTATTGAATCTCCTTTTCTTGAAATGTCCATTCTTATTGTTTTGGCTCGATTACCACCGTGGTTACCATATTTGGCCCGTTGATTCCTCCACGCTTGTTGTCACCGCTCAATGACTACTCATTGGTATTATAATTTTGCTTACCGCTTCTCTTTTAGTCAAGGCTGACTCGTTATCGCTACTTCCACTAATCGAGCCCTATTTACAACATCCTAATAAAAAACGCAGCTTATGAGAAATAAGATGTTGACGTATCTCCGCTTCAAACCTCTTAAAAACATTCGCATGATTCTCTCTTCATTATCCACCAAGTGGACGAAATCGTGATAACTCCGCAAATTTTGCCTCGTATTACGACACTTGGCCATATTGTTTTGTTCCAACTTGATAAACTCCACCTCCTTCATGTGGCGAATACTTTCGTGAAAGTATTTGTCGCTTAACAGACTCTGGAACTTCTCCCAAGATATCTTCAAAGACAGAGGTCGAGTTGAGTGCGTTTACCCATTCCCACCAAGAATCAGCTCCGAAAACATAAAGGCGAAAAGAACCTTTTGCTCCTCGGAGCATCCCAAGACATCAAATATCTTGGTAATCTGCTTTATCCATGCTTCCGCCAAGTGGTTTTGCTTTCCCTTAAACTCCCAAGTGGTCCCAGCTCCTTGAATTGTTTAATGCGGTGACGCCTTGAGATTTTTCCGTGTTTCCACCTACGTTTTGGACAAAGCAATGCTTTTCGCTTTGATGTTCGTGAATTCTAAAACTTCTTAAACGCACTGGTCATTCAATAATCGATCGTTGTTGTTGTTTACGGAGGATTATCGCCATTCATTTACATTGTCCTCGATTATTGATCATGGAGAATCAATGACCTCCGTGCTCTATTGCTATTCTCAACATTCTCGACGCCATTTTCAAACACCGCCACAAAATAAGGGTTAATTGACATGCAACATATTATCACTATACTCGTAATCACCAATCAAATACCAAATAAACTTAGGTAGTTCATACTAAGCGTAGGTATTCCCCGTCTCCCCTCCTAGTACTATTCTCACATCTTAGTCGTGGGATCATATCCTAAGCTCGATATTAACCGTGACGCCTAAAAATAGGTATACGCCACCCATCTTGGTCGCCACTTACATGGTACATAAATTCAAATACAACTTACTAATATAACTGTAGGTATATAATACGACATAAACCGTGAGTTTGAATACAAATATTGTCTACTAGATATTATACAAACTCAAAAGGAGTCCTCATTACTACTTATTATCACACTATTTCACGTAATAGTGAGGACTACTAATGCTATCCTCCGGACCATTACTCCGCTCCTCGACTCGTCCCGCCTATGTTCTCATTTCAAAGAGAACGGTGAAAGAAAGGGTGAGCTCAACTAGCCCAAAGAAGAAATATTACGACTAAGATAATGCGTAATAATTTATCATTAGCCTTCAACGAAGTTAAACCGATAAAATACAATGTATAACAAGTTTAATCGCAGTGAATAAGCGATCCATTAAAAGAGTCAAGTAGAGAATAAAGTCTACTATCTTTTAGGTTTTAAAAGGTTTTTCATCATCGTTATAGTTTAGACTCACTTTTTAATAAATAATCCACATCATCGAATCACCCCAGCACTACTACCAAGGATATTCATCAAATTATCAATGGTCGCGACTATACCGAATCACCCCCGGTCATAATCATACCAAAAACTAACCATCACCGCATTACGAATACACCGAGGACTTTTATCACATCATTTATAACAAGCCATGATTATACCAAATGATCCTCGGTCATAATCATACTAAGTTCATCTATACACGTAAGTTCAAGATAACATAATATAACATGAGGATGATGATAATGACATAATAATTCAATAAAACAAGTTCAAGAATTATTTTATCCAGAATTATTAACGCCCAAATTGTCAAAATGATACTGCTTTTGTAGAGTAAAATTCAAGAATGATCAAAGAATATTTCCATGAAAAGATATTTGGATGAAAACGCAAATATCAAGGATATTCTACTAATTTCATGGAGTATAGAAGCCAAAGTTTTAACCAACTCGGGTATAATAAAGAATGGAATAACAAAAGAAATCACCACGCATGCAGATTGCCATGTATACGTGTTATTCAATGTAATAATAATAACGGAACCAAATCGTGAAATTCACACCTAAGTGTGATGTTCCAACAGTAATAATAAAGATGGAACCAGATCCGTGTAAAACACACGGATAGATATTCCAAATGTAATGATAAAGATTTAAACCAGTCCCGTGTAAACACATGCATGTGATGTTCCAATGTAATAATAAAGATTTTAACCAGTCCTGTAAAACACATGCATGTGATGTTCTAACAGTAATAATAATAAAGATTTTAACCAGTCCGTGTAAAACACACGTGCATGGATGTTCCAATGTAATAATAGAAGAATGTCACCAAGTATAGGGTAAACCACGATACAAAAGTTATTCCAACGTAATAATAAATAATGGAATAACAAATTTCTCTTCATGAATAAGAAAGAATAACACCCCTTACGGCACAAATAAATAATATTCCCTACCTTAGAAGAACCTGAATATCGGCGAGGTGAAGTAGCAGAATATACTTTTCTTCTTTCTCTATATAGTTTCTCTCTGAGTTTCAAAGAATTCGTGAAAAATAATGAAGCACTAGGCCTCTATTTATAGAAGATTTCTAGCTTAAGACCGCCACGTGGTGAAGGCAAAAGTGGCTCGACGAATCGGTGATGTGAAAAGAAAAGTGGTTCGACGCTCAGAATGTGAAACGACAAGTGGTTCGATCATCAGTGAATGAAAACGACAAGTGGTTCGACGCCGTAATGTGAAATGACAAGTGGTTCGACGCTCAAATGTGAAACTAGCAAGTGGTTCGACGTCTGGTAAAGGTAATTACTATCGACGAAGGTAATTACTATTCACAAGGGTAATTACTATCGACGAAGGTAATTACTATCGACGGTAGGTAAATACTATCGACGAAGGTAATTACTATTCACAAAGGTAATTACTATTGATTTAAGGTAATTACTATTCACAAAGGTAATTACTATCGATTTAAGGTAATTACTATCGACGAAGATAATTACTATTCACAAAGGTAATTACTATCGACGAAGGTAATTACTATCGACGAAGAGACTCTTAGATGATGACATATGGGCCCCCATAAAATAATCAAACTTACCACAAAAATGTCTCATAATGCACTCTTTATATACATCAAGGATCAATAAATATTACCACAAATCATTTTATTTTTAATCAACACATATTTAATCTTTCAACAATTATTAATCATTTATAACTTGTCGCCTCAATTATTGATTTAATACTATAACATATTATACGATGATAATCAGTGACAATAATTGAATCAATAATATAAAAGATATGATGCAAGAATTATCAGAAAGAATAATCGAGCATAAATGAGTGACTTCTTCACGTAAGATCAATAATCAATATCGTAGCTACTATACAACTACGCCAGACATCGTTTCTTTTTACTTCCGGTAGTTCAACAGCTTTAATGGTAACACCTCCGCCGTTATTTTTATAAAATATTTTTGTCGTTTTCTCAATCCGGCTAATAATTTCATTAGGAGTCCACTAATGATTGAGCCATTGCATTTAATATTCCCTAACAAAAAGAATATTCCCCACCAAACGAATATTTTATAACAACTTGCATACTTTGCAAAATTTATAAATACTACCCACAACTATAATATTATCTCAAATTCACACCATAATATTAAAAATTATTTCGACAAAATTTAAATCTTTATTGATAAAATATGGGTTCTCACAAAGTAGTTCAAGGAGTTGGGACCACCGAATTTAAGGGAAAACCGATCCGATCATGGCGGAAAACGTGGGTCAAGCAAAATTACCAAGATATTCATGTCTTGGGATGCACGGAGAATGTAGGTTCCATTCGCCACCTTTATGTTCTGCGGTGAGGCAGTATCATCGGTGGGAGTCTCAGAAGCGTACTCACCAAATTAAGACTCAAAGATGTCTTGGGAAACGTTTGAAACTATTCAATGACAAGTATTTTCCCAAAGTATTCGGGCATACGAAGGAGGTGGAGTTTATCGACCGAACAAAACAACACGACCAAGGTCCCAAAGACGAGGCGAAGTTTGCAGAGTTATCTGTGTTCAGACCTCATTTGGTCGAAAATGAGGAACGAATGACGAGGATGTTTCGAGAGGTCTAAAGTCTTAGATTAAGAATATCTTATATCTCATAAATTTTCTTTATATTCGGATGTTGTAAACAAGGCTCATTTATTAGAGCGAGATAATGAGTATGTTCAACCGAGGGACCATAACTGTATCATACCAAACCGATGTTAGCCATCATCGAGCGATGATAACCAACGAGGAGGTAAAATACGAACAAAGCGGTAACCACTCGGGTGTGGTCATCGTGGCCATGATAATAGGAGAGGTGAGTCAAGTGGAAATTTCAAAAAGAGAGATTCAACAATGACGGAAGACATCAACAAAGAAGACCAAAGACCAACAACAAATTCTAGGGGAGGAGAACGAATCGCCGCTTAGATGTTACAAATGCGGAAAGAGGGACATATCACCTTAAACCGTCCACAACAATCCAAGGTATGTTACAATTATGGAAAAAGAAGGCCACATAGCTCGGGATTGTTCACAGAAGCAAAACCAAGTTCAATCTGGATGGTGACTCAAGTGGTCATCCCCTGATAAGTCGAAATCAATCTTCTGGAAGAAGCGTTTGTCGCGATCGCCAAAACGCGAGAAAACCGAACGAGGTGATTATGGGTAAGCTAATCTTGAACTCTTGCGAAGTTTATACCTTACTAGATACCGGTTTCTACCCATTCTTTATCTCTCCGCTTGGCTCAACGCTTAAACTTGACTCCTGGAGAAATTGACTTTGACTTATCTCGTTGAAACTCCGTTGGGTGAAACCTTCATTCATCTACAGCTTATATAAATCTTGTATGATCCAAGTTGGCACTATCACATTACTGCGTTGATCTTATATCTTTAAAGATACTTGCTTTTGATGTGATTTTAAGAATTGATTGGTTAACCACCATTATGATAAAATTGATTGTTTTCGTAAGGTCATTAGTTTTCATATTCCTAACCAACTTTGCTATACGAATTCAAACAACTAAACCACTAAAATCACCACTATCATATCAAGCCATAAAGCTATTCGCTTATTGAAAACTGGATGTCAAGCTTTCTTAGCCCATGTTATGGATTTGAACAAAGACAAGTCAAATTTGAATAATATTTCATTGTTAGAGATTTTTCCGATGTATTTCAAGAACTTCCGGCCTACCCCGAACGTGATGTTGAATTCTTTATCGACCTTGAGCCGCATAAAAACCCATTTCTAAAACCCCATATCGAATGGCTCTTATTGAACTTCAAGAGTTAAAAGTCCAACCACAGAATTGTTAGACATAGGTTTCATTCGTCCTAGTACATCTCCTTGGGGTGCTCCTGTTTTATTCGTAAAGAATAAACCATGTCATCATCAAGAATAGGTATCCGCTACCTCGCATTGATGACCTGTTCGACCAATTGCAAGGAGCACAATTCTTTTCAAAGATCGATCTTCGCTCGGATATCATCACCAAGATTAAAATCGAGGATATTCCAAAGACCGCCTTCGAACTCCGATGCGGACATTATGAATTCTTAGTCATGTCTTTTGGATTGACTAATGCTCCCGCCGCTTTCATGGATATGATGAACCGTGTATTCAAGGAATATTTGGATCGGGTTTGTTGATCTTTATTGATGACATCCTCATCTATTCCAAAAGCCGTGAAGATCATGAGCACCATTTGAAGCGATACATTGAAAGGCTTCGTGAAAATAAACTTTATGCTAAGTCAAGAAATGTGAGTTCGCTTGAGGAAGTAGTATTCCTTGGGCATATGGTGTCAAAACATGGAGTATCCGTCGACCCTTGGCCAAGATTGAAGCAATCTGAAAGTTAGGAGCAACCAAAGTTTCCAGAATCAAGTGCGTGAGCTTTCTGGGCTTAAATTGGTTATTATCGAGATTCGTGGAAGGATTTTCTCAATCGCTATCTCGCTAACTCACCGACTCGGAAAGATACAAAATTTGTATGGAGCAAGGAATGCGAGAAGAGTTTCCAAGAGCTCAAGAGGAGACTCATTTCGGCACCTGTTCTGGCAATACCATCCGGGTACGGATGGATTTTTATATACAAATGCGACGCCCCAAAATTTTGTATACGCCACCCATCTTGGGTCGCCACTTACATGGTACATAAATTCAAATACAACTTACTAATATAACTCGCTGTGTATACAATACGACATAAAATCGTGAGTTTGAATACAAATATTGTCTACTAGATATTATACAAACTCAAAAGGAGTCCTCATTACAACTATTATCACACTATTTCACAAAATAGTGAGGACTACTAATGCTATCCTCCTCGACCATTACTCCGCTCCTCGACTCGTCTCAAATTTATGTTCTCATTTCACAAGAGAATAAAGGAAAGAAAGGGTGAGCTCAACTAGCCCAAGAAGAAATATTATGACTAAGATAATGCGTAATAAATTATCATTAGCCTTCAACAAAGGTTAAACCGATAAAATATAATAGACAACCGGTTTAATCATAGCGGTGAATATGCAATCCATTAAAAGAGTCAAGTAGAGAATAAAGTCTACTATCTTTTAGGTTTTAAAAGGTTTTCATCAATTTTTATCACCGAGACTCAAATTTTAATAAATAAACCACCACATCTAATCATCCCCGCACTACTACCAAGGATTTTCATCAAATTATCAATGGTCACGACTATACCGAATCACCCCGGTCATAATCATACCAAAACTATCCATCAATGCATTACAGCCATCGAGGACTTTTGTCACATCATTTATATCAAGTCATGATTATACCGAATGATCCCCGTCATAATCATACTAAGTTCATCTATGCACGTAAGCCAAAGATAACATAATATAACACGAGGATGATGACAATGACATAGTAATTCAATAAAACAAGTTCAAGAATTATTTAATCCATGAATTATTAACGCCCAAATTGTCAACATGATATCGTTTAGCAGAGTAAAATTCAAGAATGATCGTAAGAATATTTCCATGAAAAGATATCGATGAAACGCAAATATCAAGGATATTCTACTAATTTCATGGAGTATGAAGTCAAAGTTTTAACCAACTGGGTATAATAAAGAATGGAATAACAAAAGAAATCACCACGCATGCGGTATTTCAGATGTACAAAGTTATTCCAACAGTAATAATAATAACGGAACCAGTCGTGAAATTCACACCCATGTGATGTTCCAATGTAATAATAAAGATGGAACCCGGATCCTGTAAAACACATGATAGGATATTCCAATGAAATGATAAAGATTTTAACCAGTCCGGTGTAAAACACATGCATGTGATGTTCCAAATGAATAATAAAATCGGAACCAGTCCCAGTAAAACACATGACATGTGATGTTCCAAATGTAATAATAGAAGAATGTCACCAAGTATAGGTAAAATCATGATACAAAGTTATTCCAATGTAATAATAAGCAATGGAATAACATAAGGATTTCACCAAGTATAGGGTATCGCCACAGATCAAAGTTATGTATAGGGTATGCCACTTTTACAAAAGTTATTCCAATGTAATGATAATGAATGGAATAATGTAAGTTCTCTTCAAGAAGAAAGAATAACACCTTACTTACCGTAAAAGAACCTAATATGTAAGAAGTGAAGTAAAGAGTATACTCTTCTTCTTTCTATAATTTTCTCTATAGCTTCTCTCTATAATTTCTCTCTGTAGTTTCAATGAATTCGTAAGAAAATAATGAAGGAATGAGCTTCTATTTATAGGAAAATGGAATGCATAAGAATTCTAATCCATGAAACTATCCAGATTGATTTACTTTAACTGACGTCCATATTTAAAGAAAAATCTTTTAAATAAAATATAATATATTCTATTTATATAAAACATTTTACTATGCAAACACTACGCAACACTATGCAAAATACTATGCAACACTATGCATAATAAAATATAATATATTCTATTTATGTAATAACTTTAATAAAGTATTCTATTTTATATAAAAGATGTTTCGCTTTTATTACGTTAATAATACGAATAAAACAAAACGTCATTATCG
Source organism: Panax quinquefolius (assembly GCA_020205615.1). Taxonomy (NCBI): domain Eukaryota; kingdom Viridiplantae; phylum Streptophyta; class Magnoliopsida; order Apiales; family Araliaceae; genus Panax; species Panax quinquefolius. The sequence continues at coordinate 32,678,402 of CM035156.1, read as the reverse complement.
CTATAATAATTCATATTATTAATCGACAATAATGGAATCAAACCGAGTGACTTCTCACATAAGCATCAATAATCAATACCATTGTGCTACTACTTATGCAACCACACGATTCATCGTATTTTTACTACCGAAAGTAGTTCAACAAGAACTACTTGAAAAACTTCCGCCGTTATTTCAATAAAATATTTTTGTCGCTTTCTCAATCCGACAATAATTTCATTATGGGTCCACCAATGATTGAGTCATTGTACGAATATTCCCCGCTAAACCTAATATTCCCAGGCCAATCGAATATAATATAACCACTTGCATACTTTGCAAAATTTATAAATACTACCCACAACTATAATATTATCTCAAATTCACACTATAATATTAAAAATTATTTCGACTAAATTTAAATCTTTATTGATAAAATCTGGGTCTCACAATCTCCCTCCTCCTATGAAATTTCGCCCTCGAATTTAGGGGTACGACTGTATGATAAAGAGATGAGGATACCTTGAATACCTTTATCGTTAAAAATATTAAATTCATCTTCTAATCCTACTAAAGATATTCATTAACAATTCATTCTTTGACTACAGCCAAATATATATAATCAGAAACCAATAATACTCAGACTCGACTTTTAATAAGATCACACTATGAATTATCCATGACCATCAATCAAGCTAAGGATATTCGTGTTTTCAATTACTACCATGATTATACCGAATAATCCTCGGTCATAATCATACCAAGTCCATCAATGCAATACTACTAAAGACGACTTTTACCACATCCATGAATTAATATTTCATTCACGAGACTCAAATTCAATAATTAATCCATATCATCGAATCATCCCCGCGCACTACGTGCCAAGGATATTCATTAAGATCACGACCACGAATTATCCATGCACTACGCCAAAGATAATCGTGTATTCATTAAGATCACGACCACAAATTATCCATGCACTACTACCAAAGATAATTGTGTATTCATTAAGATCACGACCACAAATTATCCATGCACTACTACCAAAGATAATTGTGTATTCATTAAGATCACGACCACAAATTATCCATGCACTACTACCAAAGATAATTGTGTATTCATTAAGATCACGACCACAAATAATCCATACACTACTACCAAAGATAATTGTGTATTCATTAGTATCACGACCACAAATTATCCATGCACTACTACCAAAGATAATTGTGTATTCATTAGTATCACGACCACAAATTATCCATGCACTACTACCAAAGATAATTGTGTATTCATTAGTATCACGACCACAAATTATCCATGCACTACTACCAAAGATAATTGTGTATTCATTAAGATCACGACCACAAATTATCCATGCACTACTACCAAAGATAATTGTGTATTCATTAGTATCACGACCACAAATTATCCATGCACTACTACCAAAGATAATTGTGTATTCATTAAGATCACGACCACCAAATTATCCATGCACTACTACCAAAAAGATAATTGTGTATTCATTAAGATCACGACCACAAATTATCAATGCACTACTGCCAAAGATAATTGTGTTTTCAATTACTGGTTATGATTATACCGAAACAATCCTCTCAGTCATAATCATACCAAGTCCATCTATGCACTACAGCCACGATGACTTTCAACATAATATAAGCATGAGGATAATGATATAAAGAATCAATCAAATGAGATAAAGGATAAATATTAAACATTTATAATATAATTTATCCAGATTCAAGAATATCCCCATGTTATCAATCACTTAATAATCTCATAATCTAATATCATTAATATTATAACAATATTTTAATCACTTCTTTAAATTTATAAACAATTTATCTTAATTGTTTACGCTTTTACCATATAATGCATTTAATCATTCAAAATGCCATACTCATAAGATATCATCACCAATTATCAAATCTCTCAAAAAATATGCATATACTCTATATAGATTCTTTAGCCATAAAAATCCTATTTTCAACTTTTGTTACTTCACATAACATATTTAACTCATATGTTCAGTAATTAAACTATTTTCATGAAAAATACCAAATCAGTCCCAAAAATATTTCTTTTCTGGGATTTAGCATAATATAGTCCCATAATGAAAATATATTTTTCTAAATTTTAAAATTCATTTACTATTTTTTAAAAATCAATTTCTAATTAATTTCTTAAGAAATTAGCTACCTCAAGTTTAACTCCAAAAATTCCCAAATCTTGGCAGGACCTTACACATGTTAACGTGAGCCTCCAGTTTAAATTTCATGGTCATCGGAGTTATAGAACTCCGGTTATAGCGTTTTTCGTCGGAAAAACCTAAATATTGAAATAGTCATAACTTGCTCATTTTAAGTCAAAATGAGCTCATTTTTGGACAGGAGGTACTTTATACCATATACTTTCATGTTCCAAAAGGCCAGAATTTTTCTCATAATTTAAGTAGCCTAAACAGCCTCTCTAAAATCATGGCAGAAGCTTTTTCGATTTTTGCAGCTTTGCACTCCTTTGCTAAAATCAGTCCACACAAAAATCTACAACACCTTTTCCAGTAATTCCACTTGGATTAGTTAGTTAACTCATAGATCTAACTCTAGGACTTGACCACATTCAAAAATTCTAAATATAATAGGAGATATGGTCAATTGAATTTCATGTTACGTTTTTCACTAAAATCTGATTTTCAACTCTTTGTGATTTCTAAGAAACTTTCATGTTTTCACATACTAACCAACATAACTCATCATAAAACTTACTAATACTTCATATACCCATGATTTTTATTAGTTCTATACTTTTATTATGACTTTCATCATAATCCACGAAAAGCATCCTTTTAGTTGAAGAAATATTTGAGGGTTTAAGAAATGGTTTTTTATCAGACCTGGGTCAATACAAAATTCGATTTCACGCTCTAGGGTAGGCTAGGAAGTCTTCAAGAATACGCCAAGAAATTTATTAATGATAGAAATATCATTCAAAAATCATTACTCGCCCAAGACTTGGATAAGACGTCACATTAATACCAATGTGACTTCTATCCCTTAACTCGGATAAGACCTCACAATGATACCTATCAACTTGCCATCTTTAGTCACGACGTCGCCTACGTAAAAGTCCGGCTTCGTGCATTCCACACAAGGAAGTCAACAACGAAAGGATCGGGCTCTTTACTTATGGCTTGATATAACAAATGATTAACTTTAGGATTTGGTTACTTTGAATTCAGTATAACAGGGTTGGTTAGGAATATGAAAGCTAACAACCTTACAAAAAGAATAATGAGTAGTTAATCAATCGTTTTCAAAAATTACCTCAAAGGCAAGTATTTTCAAAGAGATAAGATCGACAGGTAACGTGAAAGTGTTTATTTGAAACAACAAGATTAATAAACAGTGGAGGTAACGAAGGTTTCTCCCAACGAAGTTTCAATAGATAAATCAAATTCTAATTTCTCCGGAGTCAAATTTAAACGTTGAACTCAAGCAAGAGAGATAAAAGAATGGGTAGAACCGGTATCGAATACGATATAGACTTCGCAAGAGCTTATGATTAACTTACCCGTGATAATTTTATTCAGGTTCCTCGTCACGAGAAAAAAAAATGCTCTCTCTTAAACTACCGGCTTTGGCTTGTCTGGGACATCCTTTTGCATCACTATCTCAACTGGACTTGACTTCACCATACGACAAAATCGAGCTAAGTGACCTTCTTCCGCAATTAAAACACGCTTTGGATTGTTACAGACAGCTTTTGGATTCGGATGTGTCCCTCCCGTCCGCATTTGAAACATACGACCGGTGGTCGTTCTTTCTTCCTTTGAAACGGTCTCGATGCTGACGCGTCTTCACGCCATTGTTGAACCTCTCTTCTTGAAATGTCCATTCTTATTATCTTGGCCATGATTACCAATTTAAATGGTTACCATTCTTGACATGATAATTTCCCCCACGATGGTTATCATTGTTCCGATGACCGTTGCCACCGGTATGATTATTATCGTGTTGTTTCTCATTACCTTTTGGTTGAGCTGACTCAACGGTCTCATGTGCTTCATTGCTTATCTCAATATTTTCAGATGTCATTTTCAAATACTGCCACCAAACATGGGTTAAATAACATATCACATATTATCCCTATACTCTGATCAGACCAAATAAATACCACATAAACTTAGGTAGGTCGTCTTAGCGAAGGAATTCCCCGTCTCTCCCCTCCTAGTTCTTGTCTCACATCTTAGCCAGGGATCATATCCCTAAGCTCTGATACCAACTATGACGCCCCCAAAATTTTGTATACGTCACCCATCTTGGGTCGCCACTTACATGGTACATAAATTCAAATACAACTTACTAATATAAGCTGCTGTGGTATGCATACGATACATAAACCGTGAGTTTGAATACAAATATTGTCTACTAGATATTATACAAACTCAAAAGGAGTCCTCATTACAACTATTATCACACTATTTCACAAAATAGTGAGGACTACTAATGCTATCCTCTGGACCATTACTCCGCTTCCCAGACTTCGTCTCAAATTTATGTTCTCATTTCAAGAGAGAAACAAGGAAAGAAAAGGTGAGCTCAACTAGCCCAATAAGAAATATTATGACTAAGATAATGCGTAATAAATTATCATTAGCCTTCAAAAGATGTTAAACCGATAAAATATAATAGACAACCAGCTTTAATCTGCGGTGAATATGCAATCCATTAAAAGAGTCAAGTAGAGAATAAAGTCTACTATCTTTTAGGTTTTAAAAGGTTTTCATCAATTTTTATCATTTGAGACTCACAATAAATAAACCACCACATCTAATCATCCCCGTACCACGGCCAAGGATTTTCATCAAATTATCAATGGTCATGACTATACCGAATCACCCCTCGGTCATAATCATACCAAAACTATCCATCATCGCATTATGTGCCACCGAGGACTTTTGTCACATCATTTATATCAAGTCATGATTATACCGAATGATCCTCGGTCATAATCATACTAAGTTCATCTATGCACGTAAGCCAAAGATAACATAATATAACATGAGGATGATGACAATGACATAGTAATTCAATAAAACAAGTTCAAGAATTATTTAATCCATGAATTATTAACGTCCAAATTGTCAACATGATCTTTGTTTAGAGAGAGTAAAATTCAAGAATGATCGTAAGAATATTTCCATGAAAGATATCTTTGGATGAAACGCAAATATCAAGGATATTCTACTAATTTCATGGAGTATAGAAGTCAAAGTTTTAACCAATCCGGGTATAATAAAGAATGGAATAACAAAAGAAATCACCATGCATGCGATTGCTTGTATGTAAGTTATTCCAATGTAATAATAATAACGGAACCAAAGTTAGGTGAAATTCACACCGCAGGATGTTCCAATGTAATAATAAAGATGGAACCGGATCCGATGTAAAACACATGATAGGATATTCCAACGGAATGATAAAGACGGAACCGTGTCCTGTAAAACACACAGACGGGATGTTCCAATGTAATAATAAAAAAAAGCGAAACCAGTCCTGTAAAACACACGTATGTGATGATGTTCCAATGTAATAATAGAAGAATGTCACCAAGTATAGGTAAATCATGGCATTATCTGAGTTATTCCAAATGAATAATAAGCAATGGAATAACATAAGGATTTCACCAAGTATAGGGTATCTGCCGATACAAAGTTATGTATAGGGTATGCCACTTTTACGGGTTATTCCAATGAAATGATAATGAATGGAATAATGTAAGTTCTCTTCAAGAAGAAAGAATAACACCCCTCACCGTAAAAAGAACCTGAATATAGAAGTAGTGAAGTAGCGAATACTCTTCTTCTTTCTATAATTTTCTCTCTATAAACTTCTCTCTATAATTTCTCTCTCTGAGTTTCAAATGAATTAAGAAAATAATGAAGGAATGAGCTTCATTTATAGGAAAATAGAATGCATAAGAATTAATCCATGAACTAGTCCAGATTGATTTACTTTAATCGACGGTCCATATTTAAAGAAAATCTTTTAAATAAAATATAATATATTCTATTTATATAAAAACATTTTACTATGCAAACACTATGCAATACTATGCAAAACACTATGCAAAACACTATGCAACACTATGCATAATAAAATATAATATATTCTATTTATGAATAACTTTAATAAAGTATTCTATTTTATATAAAAGATGTTTCGCTTTTATTACGTTAATAATACGAATAAAACAAAACGTCATTATCGCTTATAATAATTCATATTATTAATCGAATAATAATGGAATCAAACCGGTGTGACTTCTCACATAAGCATCAATAATCAATACCGGTGTCTACTATGCAACCACACGTATTCTTGTACTTTTTTACTACCGAAAGTAGTTCAACAAGAACCACGGTAAAACTTCCGCCGTTATTTCAATAAAATATTTTTGTCGCTTTCAATCCGACAATAATTACATTATGGGTCCACCAATGATTGAGTTGTTGTGCGAATATTCCCTGCTAAACCGAATATTCCCCAACCAATCGAATATAATATAACCACTTGCATACTTTGCAAAATTTATAAATACTACCCACAACTATAATATTATCTCAAATTCACACTATAATATTAAAAATTATTTCACTAAATTTAAATCTTTATTGATAAAATCTGGGTCTCACAACAAATGATGCTTCAGCAAAGGGTTAGGATGCGTTCTCATGCAACATGGGAAAGTCATAGCCTATGCCTCACAACAACTCAAAGAATATGAGAGAATTATCCTACTTTCATGATCTAGAGTTAGCGGCAAAAGATCGTATTCGCGTTGAAAATTTGGAGACACTACTTGTATGGGGAGAAAGTGGAGATTTATACGGACCATAAAAGCCTCAAATATTTCTTCACCCAAAAAGAACTCAACATATGGCAACGATGTTGGCTTGAACTATTGAAAGAATACGATCACACTATTCAATATCATCCCGAAAAGCGAACGTAGTAGTTTAGACGCGTTGAGTAGAAGATCATATCACGAGTCTGAGTCGATATTGTTAATGCAAAGGCCCATTCTGTATGACTTGCAAAGGATGGAGGTAGAATTAAAGACTCTAGGAACCCACATGATGATGGCGAATATACGAGTAGAACCGACTTTAATCGATAAAGTTAAAGTTGCTCAAGCTACGGACCTGGAGCTGATACGTATGAAGAAGAAAGTGCAAGAAGGAGCTATTCCAGAAGCGAGAATCGATGAAGAAGAAATACTTAGATTCAACACCAGACTTTGTGTTCCTAACGATTTTGACTTGAAGCATAGAATCATGATGGAGGCACACAACACCCCGTTTGCAATCTATCCTGGGAGTACCAAAATGTATCATGATATTCGACATACATTTTGGTGGAACAATATGAAGAGAGAGATCGCGGAGTTTATCTCGAGGTGTTTAACTTGTCAACGTGTAAAGGCGGAGCATCAAGTGCCAAAGGGTCCATTACAACCACTTGAGATTCTGAAATGGAAGTGGGAACACATTACTATGGATTTCGTTATAGGTCTTCCCAAAGTTTCTCAAGGCAAAGACGCGATTTGGGTTATTGTTGATAGATTAACCAAGTCTGCCCATTTCTTACCGATACGTGAGACTTATTCCTTTGAACGCCTTGCTCGCGTATGTGACGTGAATGAGATTAATGAGATTGCATGGCATGCCAAAGATCCATAGTGTAAGACCTCAAAATTTTTTAAATAAAAGGAATTTCCTTTATTTATTATTTTGAAATAGTAAGGGTTGATTTGATTAATGTGGATAGTTAAGGGTTAAATACTGCAAATATTTCAAAATAAGCAAGTGGTTATAAAATATTCATTTTTTGTCGGGGAATATTAGTTTGGTCGTAGAATATTCAGATCTTTTCGAGGAATATTCAATGCGACGAAGCGCGATCATGTGTGGGCCCCATAACTAAAAGAAGCGATTGGATGAAGAAAACGACAAATATAAGTTGGTTAAAAATAACGGCCAGTAGTTATTACCATTAAGATGCTTGGAATACCCGGTGGTTAAAATACGATGTCTACGCGTGGTCGCATAAAGACACACTCAGTATTGCACTGATATTGTATCAATTATTGATCCTTACGTAAGAAGGCACTACTCAATAATTGTTACGATAATTATCGCTTCGATATTTTTATTTTATTGATTCAATAATTCTTGCGTTGATATTTTATATTATTGTTGTTCAATAATTGTCAACGCACATTATCTCCATTATCGGATCAATAATTCATATTATTTAAATAATATTATTAGATAGCATTATTGGCAATGTCTAGAAAGTTACATCGAGGAGAGGTTTGGTCACCTAATTGCGGCCAAGAAGGAGAAAATCCTTATCTGAAAGCCCTGCTTTCCCGGAAACTACTGGTTGTCATAATTGTGATTACGTAATATTATTTGTGAATAATTAATTATTGATATGATAAGAAAATATTTATAAACGATGGATTTATTTATTTTATGTGGTTATAATTGAATGATTTAATGTTGAGGTGTTTTATCGGTAATTTTGTTTGAATGGAGGTATTAAAATCAAATCAATATTTTTACGATATATTGCGTGAGTTATAATTTTTTAATCGACCGTTGGATCGCTATGCGATTTTTGGATATATTATACATATATAAGTTGAGTATATGTCTACAACTTTTGAACCGTTAAAATGAAATCGAATGATTTTTATGAATTTTAAGAGGTGACTGATTCGGAAATTAGGGTTATAATTGATTTTGGTGGAAAATTCTAGAATTGAGTGGGCCCCACTTGTGGTTGGTGAAGAAATGTGCTGAATTTTATTTCAAATGTGGTGGTGGCAATAGTAGCGGTAAAGCCATCGTGTGGCAGTCAGTCAAGTCTGCTTCTACGTGGGCTAACATTTTCCTATAAATAGAGGGCTAAGTTAGAATTGAAAATCACACCGTAAAACAAAGATTTCTCTTCTCTCTCTATATTATTGAGCGTATTTTGTGAGTATTTAGATACTTTGAGAGTTCTTTGTTAAGATCTGAGTTTCATTCAAATCACTTGAGCCTTTCTTTCCAAGTACTAATTCTTTGAGGTAAGGGATATTATTTTTTCAGTAATGATATTATTTCTTCAATATCATTATCTTTGAAATATTGGTTGGAACTTTTATCAAATTTGGAACTTTTTCATGCTCGGGGTTCTTATTCATGAGTTACTATTCACGAAGTTCTTATTCATGAGTTACTTATTCACGAGTTACTATTCACAAGTACTATTCATGAAGCGTGAAAATGTTTTTGTGGAATTTCTATCTTTTGGTGTAGAAATTCTTATTCACGTGTATCTAAGACTATTCACGATATCTGACTATTCACGATACTCTGCACTATTCAATAGAAAAATAAAATTTCTTCTTTTTTGTCCAAAACATCTATTCGGATACTAGCTCGATCAGTATCCATGTTTTGATCATTCTTGAATTTTACACCACTATGATTATTTTGAGGTATTTTTGAACATGGATAAAACAAAGTACGAATCCTTAATCCTTAATCCTTGTCATTTTGTTTCACCGGATTCGTTTTTTTAAAAATATTTTCATCATCCTCGGTCTTAAATGATGATATTATTGAATATCTTTGGCACATAGTGCAAAATGAATGATTTCTGAAGAATATCTTTGGCCCAGTAGTGCAAAGATGAGCAGTGTTGAGATGAACATGATGATGATTAATATCTTTGGCTCAGTAGTGCAAAGATGAACAGTGTTTAAATGAACATGACCCGGTGATGAATATCTTTGGCTGTAGTAGTACAAAGATGAATATTTGATTCCGGATGTTTATGGAATGATGTTACAGGATAAAAGATGAGACGATGAACTTTTAAATTCATACATAGAAGATAGTAGTTTGCATTCTCTACTTAACTCTTCTAATGAATTATTATTTCACTGCGAATATTGATTTAAAATTTGTTTGTCTATTGTATTCTATTAGATTTTTCCTGTTGAAGACTAACGATAATTTGTTGTATATTATCTTAGTCATAATATTCTTTATTGAGCTAATTGAGCTCACCTTTTCCTTTTGTTCCATTCTTCTCGGAGGCGAGAATATAAGCGAGTGCAGTGGGGTATGGAATGAAGGTTTTAGAAAGGATTGTTTAGTAGTCCTCACCATTTTTGTAAAATAATGTATCAATAAATGTGATGAGGATTTATTTGAGTATAGATATTGTCTAGAAGATAATATTTGTATTTAAACTCACGCTTTCTTGTTGTAATAATAAAGTTGTAGTTGTTTACGTACCATATATTGACAACTCGAATGGGTGATGTATACCTATTTTGGGGCGCCACACATAGTGTCGGATCGTGACCCAAGATTCACTTCACGATTTTGGGTTAGCTTGCGAAAGCTATGGGCACGGATTACGATTCGATTCGGCAGATACCATCCTCAAACCAGACGGACAATCAAAGCGGACTATTCAAACCCTCAAGATCTATTAAGACTTTGTGTCCTAGATTTTAAAGGAAGTTGGGATAAGTACTTGCCACTGGTGGAATTCTCCTACAACAACAACGATTATCCGAAAAGTATAAAATGGCTCCATTTGAGGCGTTGTATGGACGAAAGTGTCGCTTCCAATTATCTTTGAGGCGAAGGTGGGAGAAACAACGTTGTTGAGACCAGAATTAGTACGCATGACTACAGAAAAGATCCAAATGATTCGACAACATATACAAACGACACAAGATCGACAAAAGAGTTATGCGGATCTTCATTAAAAAGACGTGGAATTTAATATTGGGGATCATGTATTGTTACGTGTTGCACCATGAAAGGGAGTTACAAGATTTGAGAAGAGAGGAAAGCTCAATCCACGATTTGTTGATCCATTTGAGATTCTTGACCGAATAGGAAATGTGGCCTATAGACTCGCATTACCTCCAAGTATGTCTCGTGTTCATAATATTTTTCACATATCCATGCTTCAGAAAATATGTGAAAGACACTCGAACCATATTATTGTGTTAGAACCGATTTAGATAGCCGAAGATTTAACGATCTGAAGAAGTACTATTAAGATCTTAGATAGGAAGAGCATGTCCTACGCACTCAAGGTTATACCACAAGTTAAGGTTTTATGGAGAAACCATGCTATCAAGAAATGACACGGGAGTTGGAATCGTAAATAAAAGCGAAGTATCCTCACCTTTTCGAAACACAAGGTACGTATGTCAATTTCGAGGACGAAATTTCATAAAGAGGGGAGGTTGTAAGACCCCAACTTATTATAAATAAAATCGAATTTCCTCTAATTATATTTGTGAATAATAAGGTATTAATTTGAAATAATTCTCTGGTTATGAGTGAAATGTGCAAATTTTATAAAATATGCAAGTGGTTATAAAATAATCATTGTTGTCGGGGAATATTCGTTTGGTCGTGGAATATTCTTGTTGTTGGGGGAATATTAAATGCAACGGCAGCTATGATCATTTAGGGGCCCATAATGTAATAAGCGTCGGATGAAGAAAATGACAAGTTTGAGTTTTTATAAATAACGGTATAGTTGTTTCTGCTAACAACATTGGAATACCCGGTGGTTAAAATACAATAATACGCGCGTGGATGCAATAATATTGATGAATTATTGATCCTTACGTAAAGGCCTTTACTCAATAATTATTACGGTAATTCTTGCTCAATATTTTATTTTATTGATTCAATAATTGTTGCGTTGATATTTTATATTATTGTTGTTTCAATAATTGTCACTTTACAAGATTTTTCCATTATCGGATCAATAATTCATATTATTTGAATAATATTATTAGATAGCATTATTAGCAATGTCTAGAAAGTTCTCGAGGAGAGGTTTGGTCACCTAATTGCTCAGCCATAAGGAGAAATTCTTATTGAAAGCCCCTCTTTCACAGGAGCAGTGCGGTTGTCATAAATGTGATTCTATAATATTATTTTTGAATAATTAATTATTGATTCATATGATAAGAAAATATTTATTTTACATGGATATAAATGTTGGATATATTTATTGTAGTTAAAAATGAAGGAGTTAATGTTGAGGTGTTTTATCGGTATTTTTGTTTGAATGAAGGTATTAAAAATTAAACCGGTGTTTTTTGAGATATATTGTGTGAGTTATAATTTTAATCCGATAGTTGGATCGTTGTAATTTTTGGATATGTTATACATATATAAGTTGAGTATATGTCCACAAACTTTGAACCGTTAAAAATGAACGTATGATTTGTTATGAATTTTAAGAGGTGACTGATTCAGAAATTAGGTTTATAAATGATTTTGGTAGAAAATTCTAGAATTGAGTGGGCCCCACTTGTGGTTGGTAAAGAAATGTGCTGAATTTATTTCAAATGTGGTGGGTGGGAATAGTAGCAGGTAAAGCCATCAAGTTGCAGGTCAAGTCTGCTAATATTTTCCTATAAATAGAGGGCTAAGTTAGAATTGAAAATCACACTAGAAACAAGTTTTCTCTCTTTCTCTCTCTAGATTATTGAGTGTATTTTGTGAGTATTTAGATACTTTATGAGTTTCATTCATCGCTGCAAGTTTCCTTCACCTTTTTATACTGATATTCCGGTCGGAAATCTTGATATTTTGAGGTAAGGGATATTATCTTCTTCTTAAATGATATTTTCTTCAATATCATTATCTTAAAATATTGGTATGAACTTTTTATCAAATTTGGAACTTTTGTGTCTGAGATTATTATTCACGTATCTGACTATTCACGAATACTGACACTATTCACCTAAAAAATAAAATTTACTTCTTTTTGTCCAAGTTGTCATTATGGTTACTATCTTTGATTGTATCCATGTTTTGATCATTATTTTTGAAATTCGCTTCAAAATTGGTTATTTGAATATTATTGAACTTGGATAAACCGTAATACTGAATCCTTAATATTTGATCTGTTATCTCACCGGGATTCGCTTTTCTTTAAAATATTTTCATCATCCTCGGTCCTAAATGATGATATTATTGAATATCTTTGGCACGTAGTGCAAAGATGAATGATTAACCGATGAATATCTTTGGCCCGTAGTGCGAATATGAATAGGTGTTGAGATGAACATGACCAACTGGTGATACAAATGAATATCTTTGGCATGTAGTGCAAAGATGAATATTGATTAAAGATGTATATTGATTGTTGTTATAGGAATAAAATTGATGATGGATTTTTAAATCTTAGAAGATAGTAGAACTCATTCTCTACTTGACTCTTCTAATGGATTACTGTTTCTGCTGCAGTTGTTGATCTAAAACTTGTTGTCTATTATATTTTATCAGATTTTTCCCTGTTGAAGACTAACGATAATTTGTTGTATATTATCTTAGTCATAATATTCTTTACTGGGCTAGTTGAGCTCACCCTTTTCCTTTTTGTTCCATTTTTCTCAGGAGGTGAGAACATAGCAGGAGCTTGTCGGGGTACGGAGTGATGGTTCTAGAAAGATGTTTTAGCAGTCCTCACTATTTCTGTAAAATAGTGTTTGAATAATTGTAATGAGGACTTATTTGAGTGTGGATATTGTCTAGAAGACAATATTTGTATTTAAACTCACGATTATGTGTTGTCGTATTTTTCGCACGACAATTGTATTATTGAAGTTGTAGTTTGTTTTACGTACCATGTATTTGGCGACTCGTAATGGGTGTTGTATACCTATTTTGGGGGCCTCACACCGACAAATGACTACGGCTATATGTTGAGCAACAAAAACATACAGGAAGGAATCCCAATTAGCATTCACGAGCGTTAACCTATATGAAATAATTTTAATTATTTATTGATAGTAGTTTCATTGCACAATACTATGAGAATTTCCCTATTATTTTGCAATACCATTTCTAAAATTGCAACATACATGTAAAACTTGTTAACGGGAATGAGATCCTATATCCACTCTTTTGGTTAGTTGCTCAGCTGTCATTGGAAAGCAAGCTATTAACAAACATCACCAACTAACTACTATAAAGGGCAAGGTTCAAGTAATTAAAACCAATGTTAGAGAATATGTACCTAGTTGCTCAAAAAGAGAAAAACCAAATTTCAGCTAATTTGGGAGAGAGCTTCACTTAGCAGACCACGTAACCCTCTGGTATATTTATTTTATACTCATTATATCAATCAATCTCCCTACGCCTATGTTAAACCCAGAGGACAAGGAGATATTGCTGATATCTAAAGGTTTTACTTAAACAACATACTCAAGGGAAACAGATTGCCTCTCTTGACCTTTGAAAAGACAAACAAATTATCAATGTCCCAAGTATAATAAATTTAATAAAGATGGTATCAAATTATAATACAACATTCCATCTGAAAAAAAAGGTAAAGTAGAACAGTTTCCCCTCATAGTTTTTGACCATTTTAATATCAATATCGAAATCGCCTTATTTAATGAGATGTTCTTGCAAAGCCATGATAATCAAATCGGTTAACTAAATAGCTCAAATGTTTAATTCGTTAATCATGTAGATAGTGTATGAAGTACGATAAAGCAGACGCAAGGACACGCGTATACAAGTATAATATAGTTATGATATGTGCGTATGTATATTGAATAGAGAGATTGCGATGAGCGAATGCAAACTAATTTAAGGTGCAGAGTCGGCCCTGGGCCAGGTCAACCAGGGTGATTGCCCAGGGCCCAAAGCTGAAGAGGACCCAAATTTTTTTAAAAATTATGTATATGTGTGTATAAAAAAGTAAAAAAATAATTATAAAATATAATATAAAACAAATCAATAAACATGGAGAATCAAAATAGACTCTTAGTAAAAAAAAAAAAAGGAAAAACTCATCGACTCTCTCAGTTCATAACGCAACGCAAGCAATATTTTTTCCGATGATTTTTCTCTCCTCCAACAAAGTTGGAAAATAAATCATCCACCAACTAGACCAGTGCCTTTCTTTGAAGGTAATTTTTTTTAAAGATACATATAAAATCTAGATATATAAATTTTGTAAATTGTAATATATATTTTTGTTAACTTTTTCTTATTTATTAGCTTTTTCTTTTTTTCGTTTGTGGTTTTGTCCCAATAGATTTTCCCCAAACAAATTTTTTAACGAGGCCCCAAAGTGTTCTTACTTATCTTTTGTAAATTCTTATAATTTTAATAAAATTAATTAGTTGATAATTTATTTATTTTTTTGTTTAATTTGTATAAAGGGGCACACTTGAAATATTTTGCCCTGGGCCTTATAAAACCCAGGACCGGCTCTGTTAAGGTGTGAATTGTACCGAGATAAGAGAAGAACCCAGTCGGAAGATGTCAAGAGATGATGTCGGGACGACGGAGTTCAGGCAGGCGAAATCTGGAGATGATTTAACTCAGCTGCAGCTAAGCGTGAAAGGAACGAAAATAGGTGAGAGAGAGAGAGAGAGTTCACTAGCTAGAATATAGTTAAAACCCTAAAATGTAATTTCCTCGGACTTAAATATTTAATTTACAAAAACTTCATAATTTTCAGAGCTAAAGTTTTCTTGACAAATTATAATTACAAAATAAATTCAAACATAGAATTGGACTAAATTATAAAAGTTACCGATTATATTATAAATCTTTAAAACAATATCGCTAAGCATACGTTTGGATTGAAAGAATGAAACGGAAAGTGGAATGATTTGTTCCGTTTTAGTTTGAATAAATTATTTCATACTCTCCCTCTAGCAAAAATTAAATTCATAAATTTAGAAGAAATAAAAATGGTTCAATCTATTCCAATTGTAACAAAACATAATAATACTTTGATAATTTTTTATTTTAACTTTTTTACACTATATTAATGGGGTGAATACATACGACTTTTATCGATACACATTTCAACATAATTTTATATGTATCTATGAGTAATATATATAATTTTTTTTTATTTTTTATATTTCGTCTATTACTTTATCCCTAAAATAATTAGTTAGCTCTTTAAAGCATTCATAATAGTTTTCTTATCTCTATTCTTATTCTGCAGTGCTATTGGGTCATTATGTATAATAGAGATTCAATTTTTTTCACTGTGTACCCAACAGGCAACATGTTCCTTATATTGATTCCTTAAATATTAAATTTTGAAATTTAAAATTTAAAATTTGAAAGTTCCAACAGTCAAATTATGTTTTGAACGTTGTAACTATTCTTTTGTAAAAGTAATTGTTGTTTGAATTTAAAAATTGCAATTATTTTAATTTAAAAATAGATATTGCTAGAAATTAAAATGTGCAACGATCATTATGTATTTATGAGAACTAAAACAATATTATTTTAATTATAAAATAATAAAATTTATAATTAGTAGTAATATATTTTACAAAAATGATCAAAATTAAAATTTGACGATTTTTAATTTTTTTTTTTATAGTTATCTTTCTTCTCTAAATCCTCTCTTTAAAAAATAAAAATAAGTGAATTTGATAGGCGTACAAATCAACAATTAAGTGAGATAAGATCCTTTAACCAACATAAAATTGTAATAAATAGGATGTGAAATGTCATTTTACATAATAGAGAACGCTCTTTTGATTTCCTCACCCTAAGGAATCAAATGATATATATAAGGATTAAAATAGAGAATTATATAAGGATAAGAAAACTGTTGAATACTCAATTATTGATATATTCTTCAAATGTGGGGATTGAGAGTCTATTGGGAAAAGTGTTGTAAATTCTCTAATAAAGCCTAATGAGCTAGAAAGAGAAAAAATATAATCAACTATATATATATATAATGATTTTTTGACAAGTTTATTATTTTAAAATTAAATTGAAATGAAAGAAAAATGATATATAAAGTAAATATATGAATGAATTTTTTTGTGAAAAATTATGTAATTAAATATTAGAAGTAACTCTTTTTTTAAGATATATAATTTTATCGATGTATTTTATAATAATTATAATATGATAAAAAAAATTAATAGGACTCGAAGTAAAATATCTAAAACAATGCAAGTAAATACATTGGGCCGAGATAAACATCAAAAACCCAAATGAGAAAAATACAAAGCCCATGTCATGGTCTTCAACTTAAATCGCGGCTCAGGTTTTACGCAATCCAATAACTTGGAGAACACACCAAAAAAACACAAAACCCCTCTTTCTTCCTCTAAAACCCTCACATTTTCTCCATTATTCTTCTAGATCTCTCAATTCACTCTCTGCAATTATGGGTGGCAACCAACAAGCAATCTCATTACTGACCAACTTAGCTCGAGCGGCATTCGGTCTCGGCGCCGCAGCCACCGTTCTCAATTCCTCTCTCTACACCGTCGACGGCGGCCAACGCGCCGTGCTGATGGACAGAATCCGGGGAGTCATCGATACACCCGTAGGCGAAGGGACCCACTTCCTCATCCCACTTCTGCAAACCCCTAACATCTTCGATATCCGTACCAAGCCCCACACCTTCTCCTCCGTCTCCGGCACAAAAGATCTCCAGATGGTTAACCTAACCCTCCGGGTCCTCTCCCGACCCGAAGAGGCCAAGCTTCCTGTCATCTACAAAGAATTGGGTCTCGAATACGACGAGAAAGTTCTCCCTTCCATCGGCAACGAAATCCTCAAATCCGTCGTCGCCCAATTCAACGCCGATCAGCTCCTCACGGAGCGTCCAAAGGTTTCGGCCTTGGTGCAAGACAGCCTGACTCAACGGGCCAAGGACTTCAACATTGTGTTGGATGACGTGGCAATCACCCACTTGTCGTACGGCGCGGAGTTCTCCAAGGCGGTGGAGCAGAAGCAGGTGGCGCAGCAGGAGGCGGAGCGGTCCAAATACGTGGTGGCAAAGGCGGAGCAAGAGCGGCGTGCGGCTATTATTAGGGCGGAAGGTGAGAGCGAGTCTGCTAAGTTGATTTCGGATGCTACTAAGGATTCTGGGATGGGTTTGATTGAGCTGAGGAAGATCGAGGCCTCGAGGGAGGTGGCTGCAACCTTGTCCAAGAGTCCAAATGTTGTGTATCTGCCTAAGCAAAACAATTTTCTTCTGGGCCTCAATCCTGGTCGTTGAATAGGTATAAATCTATAGAATTGTTAGTTATCAATAATTAAAAAGTAAATCTTTTAAGTTGTTTCTTGAAAAATGTTGTTCTAATTCAACTTTTCCTTGCTAAATGGGTTATACGCGAAATAAAAATCTTTTGACAATTAGTCAAGTGATCCACTTTAGTGATGATATAGCCTGTGGAGTGAACTCTGCGTATGTATCCATGAAGACTAACATCTGTGTAGTCCCTCATCCATTGTTTATATATGCATGTGTGTCGCCATTAAGGCAATAAGTTCTTTCATTGGTTCCATTTTATGTAATGTGATTAATTGATTGGGCTTCTCCTTGGGAACATTATTTTTTAGGCAGTTCAACTGTTAGGTATAGAGGGAACTTTTGCGAGTATTAGCACTACTCTTATAATGATGAAATAGTCGTTTAATGGGGAGTTGAATGCTTAGGCATTCACTTGATCAGTGTCAATTGCTTTCAGTGAGCCTCCTTTCGTATTCGGAAGCTTAAGAATTGTTTGCTTGTGTTTGGAGTTCAGAAAAGAGTGTATGATTGATAGTTCTATTTCTTATGTGGACTTCACTCTTTAGATGCTTTTACCTAATAGTATGATACCTTGATTCCCATAAGTGAAGCCTATCTTAATCATGGAGCAGGCATGAATGGATATGCGTTGTTGCTAGCTTATGTTAATTGTTTGAGGCATTATCCTTTTTTATTTTGTTTATATACATGTATAGAAATGAACCTTAAATAACGTCTTCCATATATTAACTTGATTTTTCCTTTTTCCTTAATATGAATTCAAGGCTTAAGGTAGTGATCGTCTGCTAGTTATAAGAAAAGAATTGGAGGAGAGAGAGGGTAGAAAATGAAATATACAAGTATAATTTGTGAGTGACTTGCTCTATCAAAATTCGATTCAGTTTGATCATTGATATAGTATTGACTGGAGAAGTAACAATGAGAGCAAACCATATTTGTCACTACTTCAAAATTATGTTGAGAAGAATTGATGGCTTCTGAAGTTCCACTAGCACATGAATTATGTTTTAAGTGTTTATTTTTCTTTTCCCAGCACTATTTGTCTCAACTTGTTAAAAATGAACTTTTGTAGTTCAGGTGGGGTAGCAATCTTCATAATATTTTGAGTTTCTTATCATATAAGCACAATTTATATGGGGCATGCTGAAATTATGACGAGGGCATGCTCATGATATTCAAGTTTGTACGATGGATATGCGGGGGAGGGGGAGGGGAGGGGGAGGGGAGGGGAGGGGGTGTTTGTATGTATCAATGTATGTATAATTGAGACGCTCGTACTTATGGTGATTACGTCCTGTTCTATACTTAATTCCTTTAGTGAAATGTCTTTTAACTTTCTCTTTATATTTGTTTTTAAGTTGACATTCTTTTGTTTCTCATCAAAATTATAGTTTGTGCAACTGTTAAAAGTCATATACTAACTACATCCAAGATTAATTACACTTAAACAAGAGTATGCTGACGTGATATTGTAATTTGGGTACTTCTGGGATAGTAGTATAGATTTGAATGGTATGCTCTCAGTTGATGATTATTGATTCACCTTATGCATATACCTCTAGTATCTCAGTCATCATTATTTTGTGTCTCATAACAATTTCAGTTTGCCAAAGAAAAGGGGTTAGATTTTAAATTCCAAGCTTTGTGTTTCATGCTTTGATAAAGTCTATAGAGATTATTATGTTGTGCATTTAGTGTTGGATGGATCCATTCCTCTTTAATTTCATAATTATCTTTGATATAAATCTTGATGGTCTCCTTGATTTTATTACCTGTCTACCGTTCTAATTATATTATTTCTTTTGTTTGCTTTCAGGGCAATAATGAATGGGGAATGCATGGCTGTAAGCCTGTTAATGAAATTGTTCCTGCTGCGTTTATCTACTAGTAGTTTTTGTCCTTTCACAGCATAGACTTCTCATCACTTTCAAGTACAAGAATTAGAGGTTAAGAGATGTTGGGCTGTTTTTCTTTTTGTAATGCAAAGATATTTAACTGCTCGGTTTTATACTTGTTGAAGGATCCTCGTGGAAAACTAACGTTGCTTTTAATAACTCTTGGTTAATCTCTTTTGTTTATGATTGTCATTTGATCCTTGGCTTGATCAGGCTTAATAATTTAGGGGAGATAAAAATAGATTGGCAAAAACCATCCCCATAACCCTGAAGCTGTGGACTACCATTACACAACAAAAATGAATCAACTTTGAGCAAAAATAAGCCTGGTACTAAAAATCACTTCCTCCTTAACACAAGTGGTTAAGATTTTAGAATCGTAGATGTAGTAAATTGGGTTACTAACATGCATGGATTATAATCATATTAGCATTACAGTATGATCCATGCGGAATATACGTGAGTGTTATTACTAGTACTATTATTATGCTCTTTGAATGCCTTTTCAACCTCATTTTCATTACAAATTTCAAACTACAAAACCTCAATTATTCCAAATTAATAACTCCCCGGCACCATCACTACTAGGCCATTGGTAGAATTGCCAACACGTATGTAAATTCAGTGCAAAACAGCTCACTTAGCAGAGGCCATATGCCGAATCAAGTCTACCACACGGTTACTGCAATACACACAATCATTTTAGAAAATACATAACATGGTGGCCAACATACCACTCAAAACAAGTTACTGGAAAGGTATGGTCCACAAGTTTAATAATTAACAGAAAAATGACACGTTACACTTCCCTTTTTGTACCGCTACAAACCAGTTTTTGAGGGGGAAGGCCACACAAATAAGTTTTTTAAATCCAAGTTAATCTTAATAACTATAATATCAATTACTATAAGATAAAGAAATTATTACTTAAAGCATGCTGCAAGTTTCCAATATTGATATTAATATATCAATGACAATATCTGGTGTAGACTAATATGATGCTCTAATTGTTGACGTATGCCACTTGAACAAAAAGTCCACTGATCAGGCACTTGTACATTTATTTAGAAGCTAAACCCCAGGCATAAAATGAGTGACATAAAGGCTCAAGTTCATTTGGAAAAATTTTGAGGGAAGATGAAATATTTCCTTTCTTTTTTTCCTTGTACCCAAGCAAGAGGTAAATTCTTATAATTTTACGGAGGAGAGGAAATATGAGAGATACACCTTCCCTTCTATTTCTTTTTTTCCTTTTTTCTTACACATCACCAATTCATGATCCAAACATAGTGTACATCTCTCCAGAGAGAATATCACAACTTTTTAAAATTATTACCTGTAACCCCATTCGTTATCATACCAAGAGACAACCTTCACAAAGTTGCCACTTAAAGCAATACCAGCCTTTGCATCAAAAATGCTTGACCTGTAAAACCACAATATAACATAGTGAATAAGAAGGAAATTATGAATTACATAAGTACCTCAAATTAGAATCAATCTTGTGAGTTATGAAACCGGCTAAAATAACATCAGAACTACCGTGTCAGTAAGATGACTCCTCACCTGCTATCACCTACAAAATCGGATGACACTACATCATCCTCAGTGTAACCGAGTATTCCTTTCATTTTACCCATGGATTCCTCCCTGTAAAACAATCCAAGGAAGAAGGGTTAGAACCATGTGCTTATGCACATCAAAGAAGTAAACCACAATTCTCTCTGTTTTCACCTTTCTTATGTATTTGTTTAAATAAGGTCAAACCCCTATATATCAGAAACACGCTGCAAACAGCAGAAGGGTTCGGAAACTACTTTTATATAATCCTAAAAGAACCAAATGAATGTGTAATTACAATTTGAATATTTAATTGAGCTGTGATACTTACTTGATAGCAGCCTTGATCTCATCATATGAGGCTGCCTTCTCTAGCCTGGCAGTGAGGTCAACCACTGAGACATCAGCAGTGGGAACACGGAAAGCCATCCCAGTCAGCTTCCCATTTAGTGCGGGCAGAACTTTTCCCACAGCCTTCAACAACCACAGAAAAGCACATTCAATGTATATAAAGAAAAACAAGATAAAAAGAACACATTTTTAACACCCTTGTGCATATAAATCTCTTATACATATTTATGATACTCTAATCAAATATTTCAAAATACTATAATTAACTCGGAAAGGTAATTCAAAATACCTTGGCAGCTCCTGTGCTACTGGGAATGATGTTGAAGGAAGCAGCTCTTCCACCTCTCCAGTCCTTCATTGATGGACCGTCAACAGTCTTCTGTGTTGCTGAATGACATAAAAACAATAAATTAGGAACAAACTCACATATTTTAAATATAAAAGGATGATACGTTAGATATTCTCACCGGTCATAGCGTGCACAGTTGTCATAAGACCCTCAATAATACCAAATCTGTCATGGAGAACCTGCACAGGTTTATATTCAGATCAATATTTTGGAATTTCAGTATTTGTTCTCTTGAACAAATACATAATTTAAGTATTTGCAATGCCGTTGGAAAAAATAGGGTATAAAAAAAACCTTTGCCAAAGGAGCGAGACAGTTGGTGGTACAGCTAGCATTAGAAACAATGTCAATATCTGGTTTGTATTCCTTCTCATTGACACCCACAACAAACATGGGAGCATTGCCACTTGGAGCAGAAATGACGACCTTCTTTGCACCTCCCTAGTAATAATAAATAAATAAATTGAAAACCATATGGACTCAAATTACAATAAGAACCATAACAGAGAAAACAGCTAAAATGATAGAGAGGAGGGAGGGGGTGGGGGGAAGTGAAACTGAGGTTCTATTATAAATGCAATGGGGGAACATATTATCCAGCTACCTTTTCAACATCAGTTAAGTCAAGACACATGAAGGGGGGGAAATAAAAAAAAGGCAAGATCCAAAGGGTTCAACTAAGCCTCGAGAATGAAGAGTGTTCTACTGATGAAGCCATTTTTTGGAAATATACGAATAAAAAGCAGGAAACAAGCAAACCTTCAAATGAGCAGCAGCTTTTTCCTTATCAGTAAAAACTCCAGTGGACTCAATAACATACTCGGCCCCAGCCTCACCCCATGGAATCTCCTCCGGGTTCCTTTAATCACAATGACCAAATTATAAACAATCAGAGACCCAAAACATAATGATAAGAAGTGTATAACATTAATCATGTAATGTAGGAGAAATCAGAATATAATATGTATATGTATATATATATATATACCTCATTCCAAAGACAGAGACAGGTCTGTCACCGAATAGAAGTGTTTTAGAATCCTTAACCGTAAGCTCATCCTTTTTCCAAGAGCCATGAACACTGTCGTACTTAAACATATAGGTCTGTACATATGCAACATGAGGATGAATTAGTAGTGGACTGGAGTAGTAATAATTCCATATACTATAAAATAAGAAAAGAATAGGGTAGGGTAGGGTAGGGTAGGGTAGGGTAGCATTAGTAACCATGTAATCGGTGGTGATAAAGGGATCATTAACAGCAACCAGTTCAACATCATCACTCTGAAGAGCCACCCTCGCAACCAATCGACCAATTCTTCCGAATCCTATTTTATAGGAGTAAATAAACAATCAAAACAAACAAACAAATGAAACAAGTACGTAGTGTATGATAAAGTGCATACCGTTGATTCCAATCTTGATTTTGGCCATGAGGATGAATGTAATGTGGGTGTAGAGTGTACTAGTAGTAGGAAAGAAAGAAAGAGTTTAGACAGAGAGAAATGTGTAGTGGGGAACAGAAGAGTGTGTGTGTATATATATATAAAATATATAGGAAGACTGGAAGAGGAAGCATAAGTAGTGTTGTAATTATTAAGATGTAAATGGAGAAAATGAAGGCGGAATCGTCGAGGGAGGGTTTGAAGGAATTGGGACCATCCACTTTGCATTTTCTTGTTAACGAGGGAGCCGTTTTTTAGGGACAGAACACAACAACTACTACTACTACGATGATTGAATTCCCTCTTCTTCCTAAATCTCGAGATTACCGGTTCTAGAACCGGTAAACACGGACTAACTTATACTAACAGGGATAAATAAGTTTTGATCATTGTACTGGGTCCGATTTTCATTATGGTTATCGAATTTTTTTTTATTACAATTGAATAATTGTATTTTTAAAAACTTCTGAAAATGGTGCGTTCAGTTCGATTTTCCAAATCTAAAAAAGCAGACGGAATCTTGTTATCTTAAATTACTCCATTTTTTTATTTATGTGGAAGTTGAGAAAAGAAAATGACGAGATGATTATTATAAAGACAAAACAACAAAACTATTAACTACTTCACCTAAAACAATTCCAAAAATAATAATAATAATAATAATAATAATAATAATAATAATAATAATAATAAAAATACTATTAACAGTAATAGTTTTAAAATTCTGTTTTTAAATTTTTTTTTAAAAAATCTGTTTTAAAAATTTCTTAAATTTAAAAACGTTAATTTTTTTATAAAAACAGAATTTTTAATTTTTAAAAAACGTTAATTTTCTTAAACTGAACTAATATTTTTTTAAAAAGTCTGTTTTTTTTAAAACGTTAATTTTTATAAAAACAGAATTTTTAGTTTTTAAAAACAGCTGTTTTAAAAAAATTTGAAAAACGTTAATTTGGAAAAATTTTAAAAATTTAAAAACGTTAATTTGAAAAACAGCAGTTTTAAAAAATGTGACTTTTTAAAAGCAGATTTTTTAAAAAAAACAGCTTTTTTAAAAAACAGAATTTTAAAATGTTAATTTTTTAAAAAACGTTAATTTTTTAAAAATTTCTATTTTTAAAAAATAGAATTTTTTAAAAAACTGAGTTCAGTTTTAAAAATTAATGTTTTTTAAAAAATAAAAAATCTAATTTCAGATTTTTTAATTTTTAAAAAACGTTAATTTTTTAAAACTGAACTAATATTTCTTTTAAAAAGTCAGTTTTTAAAAAAATTCTATTTTTTAAAAATAGAAATTTTAAAAAAATTAACATTTTAAAATTCTGTTTTTTAAAAAGCTGTTTTTTTAAAAAAACTGTTTTTAAAAAGTCGCATTTATTTAGAACTGCTGTTTTTTTTCAAATTAACGTTTTTAAAAAATTTAAATTTTTTCAAATATTTTTTAAACAGCTGTTTTAAAATTAAAATTTTCTGTTTTATAAAAAATTAACGTTTTTTTAAAAAAACAGAGTTTTAAAAAAATATTAGTTCAGTTTAAGAAAAATTAATGTTTTTAAAAATTAAAAAATTCTGTTTTTATAAAAAAATTAACGTTTTTAAATTTAAGAATTTTTAAAACAGATTTTTTTAAAAAAATTAAAAACAGAATTTTAAAACTATTACTGTTAATAGTATTTATTATTATTATTATTATTATTATTATTATTATTATTTTGAAATTATTATTATTATTAATATTATTATTAGTTTTGGAATTGTTTAGGTGAAGTAGTTAATTGTTGGTTTGTGCTATAATAATCCTCCTACTTGTCTTTTCTGTCCACGTAAGCAAAAAAATAGAGTCAATCTCAAGATAATCGAAGATTCCATCCGTTTTTTGGACTTAAAAATCGAACTGAATGACCATTTTAAAGTTTTAAAAGATGCTTATTCGATTGT
Source organism: Panax quinquefolius (assembly GCA_020205615.1). Lineage (NCBI taxonomy): Eukaryota > Viridiplantae > Streptophyta > Magnoliopsida > Apiales > Araliaceae > Panax > Panax quinquefolius. Next base: position 32,652,715 of record CM035156.1, on the reverse strand, counting down.
AATAAAAAAAAAAATCGGTAACCACAATGAAAATTGAATCCCAGTACAATGACCAAAACGTTATTTATCCCTATACTAACATAAACACTTGAATGAAACCATGGCTTGCCTTTGATATTACTATGCGATATACTATGCGATATACTAAGTTGAGCCACACTTGGTTAATTGTATAAAATGAAACCATGGCTTGCCTTTGATATTACTATGCGATATACTCGGTGTCTGTCTGCTCTCTATGCCCTCTTTGTCACGTGAAAATACTACTCCCAAATAATCTTCACGTGAGGCTGGCATGCAATACAGATAATTCATCATACATTACAATTTCTTAATACAATTGTAAGGGCTGTTATTCACAAAAAAAAAGAGAGGACTTTTATAATAACAGAAAATAACAGGTCTTATAATTAGATAATTCAACTTGAAACAAGCAACTGCTGTAACACCAAAAAATTATAATCCTAATTACAACTACGACATAACTTCCAAAAATATTCTCCTTAAAATACCGTCTCAAAACGGAAATAGTTTGTCTAAACCAATAAATACCTTAAAAGGACTGGCAAATCCAACATATAAGCCTCCATCTTTCATAACCTGAGGTACCTAGGCATCCTCTATTCTTTCCGCCATTTGGTTTGCCACCAATTTCTCTATGATCCGCTTAAGCGCAGGGGCGCTCGCCTCACACTTGTTATCAGAAAAGCAAGACCTGCCCTCTTCAGCTGCTTTACATAGCTGAGGGTCTAATGGCACCTTTCCAAGAAAAGGTACGCCCATGTCCATGCACATTTTTGCAGCACCACCACCGCTGCTATCAAACACTTCACTGCAAGCAAATAAATTCAGAAGTTCTGGTGCTCTCTCTTTCATAAGCTGCACGGCCCACTCAGTCACATCTTCTTGTTCACCTTTATTCGTCATCCTCGAAAATTTAAAATCTGGAACTGATTGACACAATCCACTCATGTTCTCAACTACCCCAAGAACCTCTATTCCAACTTTCTTGCAGAAACTCACTTCTTTCCTAACATCTATCAATGACACCTGTTGTGGTGTAGTGACTATTATAGCACCATCAATTCCTGTTTCTTTGAGGAACTGAACGATTGAAATATGCTCATCTGAGGTACCTGGCGGGGCATCAACCACTAGAAAATCAAGCTCCCCCCAGTAGACATCCTTCAGGAATTGCTTGATGATCCCATTCTTGCGTGGGCCTCTCCATATGACAGCGTCATCTGGATTGGGCAGCATGAACCCAATTGACATGACACCAAGGTTGGACTCGACATAGACAGGAGACCAGCCAAGATTACTCTGGTGAATCTCTTGGCCTTCAAGACCAAGCATCTTCGGGATGCTTGGACCGCATATATCAATATCAAGGAGGCCCACTTGGAAATCCATAGCAGCTAGTGCATATGAAAGTTGAGCAGAGAATGTGCTCTTGCCAACCCCACCCTTGCCAGATAAAACCAGTATCTTATGTTTCACAGTAGCCATTCTTTCTGCAATTGCAACCAAATCTGCAAAATAAATAAATTAATAAGAAAAATGAAAATGTACAATTGAGGACATCCATCCTACAAGGCATTACTTCCTTCTAATATCCTATTCTACAGGCAAAGATTGACAACTGATAAGGAAAGGAAAACGGAGAAAAATATAAGCTAGTTTGTTTCCCATATTTTGTAAATTTTTTGAATGGAATAAAAATTTAACAACTGAAGGCTTGTTCGTTTAGGTGGGTATGGAGCGTTGGAAAAGTGTATTTTTTAAGCCCCTAAAAAAGTTGCATTTGAAATTAGCTGCTTTTACACGACCAAGAATCTCAAGTGCGTTTGAACTCCGAAAGCCCCAGAAGCACCAAAAGCTTTAAACCAAACATGCACTATAAAGGCAATAAACCTCCACATGAATCCAATGTCAACCAATAAGAAGTTTGACTAATGAGATGATGAATTATCAGAGCGTAATACGTCATCAACTTCCCTCTGGCAGGCTTAGCCTTTTAACTTTTAGGCAACCAAATTTTTGATGGGATAAAGATATAAGAACTTAGATGGTCTACTTTCTTTCAGTAGGCAATATCAGAAAATTCATCTTCATCGATAACCTTGAAGGAGGACTGCTTTAGTGTACTCTTGCGAAGAAAGCTCATCAAAACTGCAATATTTATTTATGTATGTATTTATTGATAAATAAACCTGTTCCATTCAAAAACAGATCCAGATAACTTTTCTACGGTGGATCCCAAAACTCTACTACTTCAACTCTTATTACACTTCAGCAAAGAAGGTGCTTGAAGATCAACATATTCCATATTGAAAATATGATAATTTAGATCTTCTATCCAAAACTAAACGAGCTAGAAAATCTTCATCTTCAGCACTTGTGAGTAAACATCCTTGCTAGGTCAAGTATGGTGGACTCCTTGGCGTGAGAGCAGGTGTTACTTTGTGGATGCCAAAATGCATGTGCTCTATATTATATCTTTACTTTTGACCTTGTTTATTTTTTTGCAGAACAAGGTTTATCCCCATTTTGTAATATCCTTGTCAATTTCCTAGGTTAGTTCTCTCAAGTATGGTGTGATTTTTTATATTATTTTTTGTATCCATCTACTCTTGGTATACTCATTCAGTACTGGAATAACACCCCTTTTGGCGTCCTTGTGTCTATATAATATCGCACTTATCAGAGAAAAAAATTATTACACTTGATGAATCAAGAAAATCTGTAAAACGAAAGGAAAAGGAAAAAAAGAAAAACAGTGATAGTCTATTAATTACCAGCCTAATATCCATCCATACAATTACAGGTAACACACCTATGAAATTACTACATATATATCAATATATACAGTTATGAGAGAGAACCTGGGTCGGGGCCTTTAGGGGCAGAAGCACAATCCTCTTGATTAGGGCATCCTGCACAAGCATCAGATTTTCCTGCAGACTCTGATTGAGGGCCTGGACAATCTGAAACAAACAATCCCCAAAACCCCCAGAATGAAAAACAAGTCAAAATTTTGAAGCAAACTAAAATTATCGAATTCAAGTTGAAAAAATTATATAGAAAAAAAAAGGAGTAGTTCTTACGTTCATTGGCGTCTTCGGGGATTTCACCTCCTCCCCCTCCGTTCTCCATTTTCGTCCCTCTTAAGCTTTCTCTTCAGTTCTCAATTCCGTTCCCCAACAAAAGATTGAGGAATTGTAAAAGAAGAAGGCTCTTTCTTTTTAAGAAAAAAATATCGCCGACTCTCTCTCTCATCCGACTGATTTTCCTCCTGCTAAAACCGAGTACCGACTTTCATCGCTGATATCTGCGTCACTGCATACATAAGAGACGTTGGGGTGCAATCTGCAAATAAATGCAAGTTTAAGGATAATTTACCTTAATAATATCAACTTTTTATTATTTTTTTAATTTTAATTGAGTCCTTCTAGGGGGACATTTTTTAGTGACTTTTTTTTTAAAAAAAAAATGTTTTTTATAGTATATAAAAAATATATATTTATTCCAATTTTTTTTTATAAAAAAAAATGTTTTAGCTATAATTTGGATACATCTAAAAACGACATCTACAGCCTATACAATCTTAATTTTGCATTGTATCCAAATTACATAAAACACTATTTTTTAAAAAAATTTCAAATTGAAATAAATATTATATATTTTTAATCTACAAAAAAACCAAAATAAATAAATAAATGTCACTAAAAAATGTCCCCCCCTAGACTTATTGATTTTAATTTTCACTTTCCAATGTCATGGGAAAATGTCTCATCTTGAAAGATAATATTTTCTTCATTCCAAAATTAAAAATACAATTTGACTTTTAAAATTACGATATATTAAATTTTAAATTAATGTGAATTTATTTAATTTTAATTGATACAAACATTATAATTGTATAATATATAAGAAAAACTATTAATCACAAAATTTATTTTATTTCAAACTTTATAAAAAAAAATATCGTCGTTCGACTTCAAAAATCAAATAATATATCTAACTTTAGAACAGAGAGAATGAGAATAATTGATATGTTCTTACGCTGTTCAACTCAATTTCAAATAAGTGTTTTTTTTTACCTTAAAAGTTGGTTTTATTTCTGCATCTCCAACAAATTAAAATTATTTTTGCCATGCTTGAACACAATTTCAAAGGTTACCTGAGTTTGAGAATAAATAATTACTACATGCTCAACATTTTGTGTATAAATTACAATTGACAAGGACCAAATCATAAATTATGTGAAACACCTCTCGATAATTCCAACTTCAAACTATATATGAGCTTAAAACACAAATAAATAATCAGTAATATTAATATTAAAAACCAACTTCCTTGAAACAGCTAATAAATTTATTATTATTATTATTATATAGCTAGCTAATTATTAATCATTTTTGCAATAATACTCATAAAGTATCATAATAAAAACACAGTTGAAACTGTAACCCCCCATATAACATCAATGTTTACAGAAAAACAGCTATTTCCTTGAAATGCAAACCGCCAATATTCCTCTTCTCTGACTTTTTAAGCCTCCACATGATCATCCCACTGCTGAAGCATGTCCAAGCAGGCAGCACTAGAAAGCTGAAGCAATAGTAAGTAAGCCATCTTGCTCGTACTCGTCCCCCAAATGTCCGCCTTCCACTTTGAGATAGCCAACCATACGGTTTATTAAAATCCATAACTACATTCAAACGTACTATGCAACATTAGTCTTTTCCAGCAATAAAAGCAGAGGCAACATGTTGCCCTGTTGATGGAATATAGAATGATTTTAGTCTCTACTCTCTTCTTACCTGTTGTTTTTCCTGGAAATTAAACTGCTTCCAAACAACCCATACAAAGCAAGTCTAGACAGAACGTCTCCTCATAATCACATCCCTTAATGCAGCACCCGCAATTGACACAACGAGCAACACAAAGTGTGCAAGCCCTGCATGTGGCACGGTGTTTCCCTTGGCAACTCTCTGCTGGGCAATCATACACTTGCCTAAGTTGCTGGCATCGTGGACATGACTCGATGTCAATAGCACGATCATCATCAATAGGGAGATACAACTGTCCACCTCGGTAGAATCGAGGTTCGCAGGCACTGAGTGGCTTTTGATTGTCCACCTCGAGCAAGAATTTCAACTCTTCAAAGTGCTCATTTGTTACGCCAAAAAGGCCACCAATTCGCAGGTTTTTTATTCCAGGAGCACCTGTAGACTTGAAGACCTTCAAGCTACACAAGATACCTTTGACACTAAGTCTAACACATCCCGGGACACTTAGCTGCATGGAAATTGGACAGATTTGTAAATTCACTCTGAATAATTTTAATAAATCAAAACTACAAAGAAATCTGCTTCAAATGAACATATATTTCAGCCATTAAAGTAGTGGGAACCAAAGACAAGTAAAAGTATCACTGAATAAAATTCTCATTGCTCATCAATTGAACATGAAAGCAAAGCAGCTGAAATAAACTGAATTGAAAATTACTCCAAGAGTTAGGAGAGAGGAAGAGTAGGTAACCATAGGTATGAATACTGAAGAATACCGGATAGGGAGCCTAAAGCTTTCAGCTGGGGGATAGAAAATAAGAGGAACCTTCTTCCACAGTTGGGTGCAACTCTTTTACCTTACATCGGAGAAGTAGGGAAGCCGGCATACAGATGTTTAGAGAAAGGGAAAGGCTACGTGAAGGAGGTTAGGTTGTTGGATGACAAGCTGCAGAGGGTGAAAAACTATTTGGACAAGGCAAGGGCAAACAGGAAAGGGATGATTGATTAGAGAAGGTATCAGAAAAGAGAAGTGGTGGCATTATGCTATTCGAATTGCAAGGGGGACTTTGTGCTGATTGATATTTCCTCGTGAGGAAGAAGGTCTGTTATTGGCAGAGGTGAAGGAAGGTTGTAGGTGGGTAGGGTGGCAGAGAGAATAAGGAGTTTTGCTATATACTGTATTTCTAAGGTGGCCAAGGCAAAGCGAGTTTTGCTATATACTGTATTTCTAAGGTGGCTAAGGCAAAGCACTTAACGTAGGACAGTATTTGTAGATAAAATGGTGAATTTATTGGGTGCTCGCCTACTGCTTTGTTGATTTCTTGACGGAGTTTAGCCTCGGCGAATTCCTTTTTTGGTCTTCGTTTGTACATGGGAGGCACTCCTTTGTGCATGGGAGGCACTCCTTTGTGCCTCTTTGGATATGACTCGATTTATCGCAAAAACAGAAACAAAAAAATACTATCGGCTTAAGGTGTTTTTTTTTAAAAATCCACTAATATAATTTTTTTTCTTTTAACATATGGTAATGTCTTGAGTTGCTTAAAGGTTTATTTTTAATGTCATTCGTGTTTGTATTCTTATGCATAACAAAAAAAGTTAACACAACACTTGCAACATTAATTTGTTTTAAGACAATATTATAAGTGTGCTTTATTAGTTTCTTCTGAAAAAATTACAGATATTTTTCTTGTAATAAAACGATTATAATCAGTTATTTTAAAGAGAGATAAGATTTAATATTATACAAATATAATCTTTCAACAACAAAAAAGAAGCAACAAATCTCAAATCGTAATGTATGTAATCAATACATACATTAACAAATTATATACTTCCTCCGATCCAAATTATATACATTAACAAATTATATACATTAACATCTCTTATGTTATTATATACTTCCTCCGCTCCAAATTATAAGATTATTATTGACTTTTAAAAGTTAATTTGAGATATTTAGAAACTCAAAATTGAGATGATTCATTAACAATTATGAAATCATGAATCTTACACTGATGACCACCTTGTAGATAGTTCACAATAGTCATAATTGTATTGACTAAATTTAATGAAAACCATGTCAATTTTGAGTTTGAAAATGTCTTAAGTTGACTTCGAAAAGTTAACAAGTTAATAATGATCTTATATTTTGAAATGGAGGAAAGTATAAAACTATTGAGGGCATGGTGGGTATAACATATTTTTTCAACTAATAGTTAAGGTGGGTCATCAACAATATAACTCAACCATAATTTCATAGCAGTGCTAACAATAGAAATAAAAAGAAGAAAACTAATTTAGATGTGCGAAAAGACTAACAATTGATATATCAGCATAAGACCAACTCAAAATTTGAAAATCCACGATTTCACTAAAATTCTAACTAACAGAATCATAGTTATCAACATCGTATTTATATACGATATGTATTGCTAGATATGATACGAAGACAATACAAAGACGCACCACAACGATTCAGATTCACACACAATACATATCTTATGAAATGATACAACGCATTTATACTTTTTAAAGTTACTAATAGACTTCAAAAGGTTTATATGTAGATTCAAAAGAGTAGAAGCAAAACGTCATTGATGAGATTTTAAAACAAAACGCCGCTTTATTTTTCTCAAGTCATTTTCCATAAGCAAAATAATAATTTTAATTATTCGGAAGAATCTGAATTTTCATTTCCTCACTAAAGACATTACTAAAATAATATCTAATAATTCAATTTTAAGTATTTTAGCTACTATGTAACTTTAAATTTTATTTTTATGTCATAATAATATTTATTTCACTATTTTAATATATAGTCAAGCTAATATGGCGATTGACCAATAAATTAAGTGTTTTATATATTTAAATATATATTATCATATTTTCATTTTGTTTTTGTATTATACGATACGATTCTGAATAACGATGCATACTACGCTTAAATGGAGTTTTGATACAAGATACGATTCACGATTTCAAAACTATGGACAGAACAAGGCATAAACTATATGCGAATTTAAGAACAAGAGGTAAACGATCAGCAAAAAAAGTAGGTACGTATCTAGGAACTAAAATTCAAACAAAAAAGTTCTTAAACAGATAGCCAGATATACATACATCTTCAATAATACTCAATATGTACCAAGTCCTGATTTGAGTGTGTTACCATTCCTAATTGTGCAAGTGATACGAAATTTCAAGACACGTGGATGACATATTTAAATATAATATCTATGATTACTTGTAGAAATTGTATGTTAGATGCTAACTAGGAAAACTAAAACTAAATATATCTTTCTATTGACAAATACAATTATGGAAAAAGCACCCATTTGACTGCTATAAGCCTTTAGCAAACAATTTCAGCTGGAACGGACATAGCCAAACAATGGCAGCATAACTAAAAATGACAAAGTTATTAAAATAAGAAAGTAAGAAATTGATGCATATAAAGAGCATGATTTGTTTTCATTTAGCTTAACATAAATTATCAAGTGCAGATGTGCTTTATGAAATTTTAGCATCAATTTACACATTGCCAAAAGGTTCCAGTTCAGAAAATAAACTCTAATAAGTAATAAATATGCACTATCAATAAGAACAATAAAGATGTATATGGTTAAGAAGCACATGAAAAAGTAAAACGGCATGTTAACATTCTCTTTTTGTTTTATTTTAATTTTGATTTTTTTTAAATAATGATAAATATAAGCTGATACATAGTAAAGGTTGTAAGACACGTAAAAAAGAATTGTGGGAACAGGTTAAAGAATTTCATGAATCCTATCAGCAAAAAACTACTGCCCTCCCACCCCAACACGCTATGTGTGTCTAAAAGACCACAGACAAATGAGTTTTTCATCAGCTACACAGGATTGTGGAAACTCACATAGCCACAAAACAATAGTAGGCCATAAATAGATCAGGTTATATGGACTGAACCGTAAAATAAATCCACCAGTTTGTACTCTTTTCGCAAATCCGTTCCTCCAAGTTTTTTTGGGCAAACCTACCCCCCAACTTGAATAAGTTGTGCAAAAGGGACCACGAGCACTTTTCCGCTAACTTTTTATGATGAAAAATGACCATGTGAGTTGTGCATGGTTTATGGTAAGTAAGAGTTTGTCTTTTCACTTGCTATGCAATTTTTATTGACTGATGAACTTGGAACAGATGTTCAATTAGGTAGATTAATCAAAGATGCTAACAGAATGGTAGGTATTTTCTGTTCTTTTCTTCCTTTTTTGTTTTGATCTGCCAAAACTAGCCCCGAATCGGTTAGTATTGTTAGTCTTTTTAAAATTGAAAAGTTGTTCAGGTCCCTTTCGCCAACTTATTCAAGTTGGAGAGTGAAGTTTGCAAAAAAAAAATCTAGGAGGAATGGATTTGCATAAAGAGTACAAACTGGAGGGTCTATTTTGCACTTCAGTCAGTTATATATGTAAAGAAATATGAACAAAGATGAGATCATGTATCAAAAAGTTGAACAAATTAAGAAACTACAGATATCATTAGTAGAAACTTTAAATAAAAGGAAATGTCATCAGTACGAGGTAACTTTAAAATCGTGGGTAAGAAGAGATCAACATATACAAATATAGTAAATAATATTAAAGAGCACCTGAAAAAACAAGATAGAATTACAAACCTTCGTCAACCTTGGATTGCTTTCAAGCACGCGCTTTAAACCACCATCGGTGATCTTAAGGCATTCCACAAGACTCAAGCACCTGAGACTGCCCTGCGCCCTGCTAGTTAAGTAAAAAAGAGTATCGTCACTGATCTTGTCATTCAGTTGCCTATCTATTTGGATATTCCTCCATAGAAGAGGATCATTTTGAACGACATTACGAAAAGATCTACAGACCCTTTCAACAGAAAGAAGGTCCTTCACTCCCAGATAACCAAGAGCAAAAAACAAAGCATCGTGGGGAGCACTACCATTACCAAGGTCCTTTGCGCAACCTTGACACTCATTGGTGGAATTCCCGGAAACACAATATTTATCATAATTAAAGCCCAGTAACTCATTCCCAGCCAATAAAAAAGGATTTTCATGTAAACCATTCAATAATGTTTTGTCTATTCCAGACCCAACTAATTTTCCATCAGTTTTCATGTCAGGGACCTCTGCATTAAACCTCATTTCCCCGTTCCAAACCAAATTCAACCCTGAAAATACTCGATCATCCCCTGTCTTCACCTCAGTTTCATCCATCACAAAACCAAGAGTACTCAGCCCAAAGTCCTTCTCAATTTCCTCGATCCAACTGGTAATTGCTGTGAAGGTTGCACTTATATCCATGCCAAAGGGATCAGACGGCAGCATATCAACAATATCATCATAAACCTTCTCATTTTTCTCAGTTGTCTCACGGGAATTCTTGAATTCAAAATTGAAATCCCAATAATCAGCAACCCAGTCAAAAATCTTATCTGGGCATTCCTCAAAAATGTATCTGTTCCCAAACTGGATAGAGGAAATTTGGGACTTTCCAAAGATTGGATCATACCAAAAATCTAACACCATTGCGACTCCACCAACCTAATCAGAAAAGAATGAAGAAAAAAAGTAACCCTATAAGACCCGATCTTATGCAAGAACCCTCCCTAAATCCAATAACAAACTAAAACACTCTCAATTTCTGATGGCAAACTAAAACAAAGCACCAAAAATATCACTGAGTTTGATAGAAACCCTAGGGATCAAACAAGATCAACAAAACCTATAAACAAACCTATCGAGCTTTATATCAACTAACTTGTTAAACGATATACGTGAAGATGAATTTAAGCTGAAACAGAAAAAGGGCAACCGATAAATTGAAAAAGAAGACGCTTTTTGCTTGGTCGAAGCACAAGAATGGCTTGATAGAAGCCCTAGGTCAGAGGATCAAATAATGCAATACTATCGGCGATAGAGTAAAAGACAACTAATCAGAATTGGGATTGGGAAAAGAAAGAAAATATTAAGAATCTAATCCGAAAAGCAGATAAAAGTTTAGACCAATTTTACAATGATAATAATAATCGAGGGAGAAATTGAGATACTTACAGATATATATATTTATACGCGTGTGATACAAAGAATTGCGGAACAATACAGATATGAAAAGGAGAAGATGCAACGCAAAATCTGGTGGAGGGGAAGGGAGAGAGAGTTTTAAGAGAGAGGAATAAAATTTCTAGAGAGAGAATGGTGGAGACACATGACAAGAGAAGAAGTTTGGTTGGTTAGGAATGGTGTGTGGCGCGAGACCTAATTCCAGGCGTAGCACACTTCTTTCTATACTCGTCGTAATAGGAATCAAGTGTTGTTCGTTTTGGTGCGGTTGTGCGTTTAAAAAGTCTGCTTGTGGTGAGTTTGGACATTAAAAGTTTGTTTAACCGGTTCGGTAACTCTTTATTTTAACCAACTTATAAGTTAAAAATGTAAATTGACTTATAAGTTCAATTTAATATAAAAAGTGTTTTAAATCAATTCTTTAAAATCAAAATTAAGTTCATACAACTTAATAACTTATAAAATGAGTTATAAACTTAAATAAAATAAAGCTTCTTAAAAAATATATTAATAAAAAGAAAAAGAAAATAAGCGTATATTTGGTCAAATTACTTTAAATTACTTTTAAGTCATTTTAAAATAAGTCGCAAATAATTACTTACTTCTTTTTTTTTACCTAAAATTCAACTTATAAGTTAAAATATAAGTAATTCTCAAACAGTAGTAAATAGTGAGTAACTTATAAATTGATTTGAACAACTTATAAGTCACTGGCAATCATTTGCGTTTAAGTGAATAAAACTTTTATACTCCAAAAGACCTCAAAAAAAGCTTTAAATCGAACAGAACATGCATGCCATGCCACTTACAAGTTGAGAGATAGATGTTTAATTCTCAATGGCAGAAGAAGTAAATTCAAGATAGGCTCTAAAAACGAAGGAGAAGGAAGGTTGAAATGCCGATACGTGTACATTATTGACCCGACTATAGTCATTTTGAAAATGTTCATTAATTCACTTTTTTAGTCCACAAATTGCTGGACTCTGGGTAAATAAATACTATACACTAACCACACACCAATCAACTACCTTTTCACTAGCAATTAGCAAAGTTAGATTTATATTTAGGAAGTGATATTTACACATAAAAAAATTATTTTTTTTTCGTATAAAAAATTAATATTTTTATATAATTTATTTCACGTTTATATAAAAGAAACTATGTAAAAATATAACATCAGTTTCGTTATATATTGCAAAAGTAATTATTGTAGGATTTTGTTTATGAATAGTATCTCTCTTCCGCAATTAGATGCTACATATAATCATGATTTTAATCTACTAACTAAGCTCAGAATGTGGATAAGTTTTTATCAGCAGTTTCAATCGGATATTGAAGAATTTGCATATCCAAAATTAAACACATTCGTAATTATGAAGGATGATTGCAAATTGATCACGTAATCATGAAATTATCAAAAAAGCTCAGCACGTGGATAAATTTTTATTCTTTTATTTCTTTTTTATTTTTTTTTTCTTATTCGGTGGGATTCATCTTCGTAATGTGTAGAGAAAGAAATATAGAAATATACGAAAAAAATATATTTTAAAATATCGCCTTGGAATCCTCTCCATGTAAGTACTATACTGTGCCTCTCAATCAACAGGATATATGGATAATGGATTTGAAGCATCAAACAAAATCAATTTTTATCTATTTGAAGACAATTCATAAAATCTTAATTCATTTTAAACAATATAATTTATACTTAATAATATTTTATATAATTTATAGTATTCACGATTCTATTGGTTACTGATTTTAATTTCCTACCTATCTTTTTTATTTACTTTTCCATTTCTCTCATATTTTTGAAATTCCAACCGTATCAATTTGACTAGAACATTTTTCTAACAAATACCCCCTAAACTGTTATATGTCATCATCAATGTCTCATGCCAAAATAATTGGGATTAGATGCTCGATTGGTGCTTGTAAAATGTACTCCTCCCTCCTTTCCATTAAATATTAAAATGATATATATTTTAAAATCAGTACATAAAAGAAAATAATTGATAACATTAAATATAATATCAATATAAAAACAGATTTATAGTTATTAATTGTCATTTTAATTTTCTATTAGAAAAAGAGAAATTATGGGTTTATTTATTGGATAAAAAATGTGCTAGTTTTGTTCAGAGAACTTCAAATTTATATTTAATACTTGAAGTAATATTAAAAACTAAACAATTAATACTTATTTGAAATTCTAAAACGTCTTATAAGAGACAAAATATTGGGCACAAGTGGTATTAAGTATTTTATTAACTTGAGAATATTTGTTGTTATTTAGCCGGATAAAGTGTGATCGCCAACAAAATATAATTGAAGTTTAAGCTAGCCAAGATCACATTGTAAAAATCTATTATCGTGATTTGTTTGGATTGTCAGAACTAAGATGATAATGGAATGACTCATTTTAATATAATGAAAAGAAATTGAGTTTGATTGTTCTATTGGAATGGAATAAATAATTTCAATTCTTATTTTTATTCCTTGAAGGATGGTATGGAATAACTCATTCCGATTATTCACCATTCCATTTATTCACCAATTTTATTCTTTCAATCCAAACGTAACATTACATCACATCAGTAATGAAAGGAAACATAATCAACACTTCAAAACGGAAGTTTGAACGGTGAATAGGAGAACTTATCAAACAAATATCCAATATTTATTTGCTTTAAACAAGGATTTATTACTTTTTATTGATCCAAACATGACAGATACATACCTCAATGCATGAACAACCATCAAGGTTACAGGGTTAGAGCAATACTTATTGCACACTACAAAAGGGCATGCAGTGGAAAAACTATCACACGTATCACAACACTTGTACGTTTATACTTATATATGTATGCATCCATCGATGGTGAAAATCCTCCGTGCAAGCGCGTTATGGTGATGAAGGTTACTATAAGGTCGGAGGGATCCATATATACCCATGTGTTTGAACATAACCAGCTTTTTCCAGCAACTTATCTGCTTCCTCTGGGCCTCGGCTGCCTGGCTTGTATGGAATTGATTTGAACTCGCCATTATCTATTCTGTGCAGAAGAGGTGTGAAAATCTCCCAGGCTGCCTGATAAATTGAAACCAAAAAAATAAAATAAAAATTAATATTAAAGTTGGCACAACACGACTTCAATGTTCATATATGCATTCCTATTCGTTATGTTTGTACCTTCAACTCATCTCTGCGAACAAAGTGCTGCTGATCACCCCTTATCCTGTAAAAAAAAACACCAAAAAATTTTCGATTTAGGCTAAAATGTAAAATTTCCTTGTACTATATTGTTATTCCAGCAGGTCAATGGATTTAGATGCATAAAACTGCTAAAAGAAAAAAAATGTTGTGTTGATAATTGATATATAATAGGAAATAGAAACATACGTGTCAAGAATCAGACGTTCATAAGCCTCGGGAATGGTAATGTCTTGATAACGTTGCGCATATGACAAGTCCAGTTCACTCTGAACAGTTGACATCTCAAGCCCAGGCTGCTTGACCTGCGTGAGAGAAATTAACCACGTTGAGACATAACAAAGTCATGTAATATCTTCACGAGTTTTAACTTAACAAGATAGTAAGAATAAAATACAGGATAAAGGTAGAGAGATGAGTGTAGAAAGAACTTGAAGCAAGCATCATCTATTTATATACTGATTATGAAATAATAAAAAACAGGATAAGGGTAGAGAGATGCACTGTGAAATGTGAAACAATAATGGTAAACTACTAGCTCAATAAAAATTTTAGGATGGCAACACCGATAGTAGCTCCGTGAGGGAGGGCATTATATGTCACTAAGATGAATAAGATCAGAGTACTTGCTCTTGTAAAATCATTACAACATTCAACCAAGATCAGTCACTTACAGTTAGCTTCATGTATATGGCCTCTGAAGGTTGTAAGCGTATGACACATTCATTCCTCCCTTGCTTTTGACCTAAACAAGTTTTAAAAAGTTAGAATTTGTATTTGAGCTATTCTATTGTTTGGTCAACCATCAAGTTGAAATTTAGAGAATAGGTCTACCACTTGGAGACTGAGACCTATTTCTCCATCTTTGCTCAACTACAAGACATTTTTGACATTATAATGAAATGAAATTTAGAGGTAAAATAAATATATTTTTTCTTATAAAAACTTATTACGCGCTAGATCAATTAATTTTTATAAGCTCCCTAATCCAGAAATATAACGCACTGTTTACAAAGAGAGACGGTACTTATCAGCATCCTACATCCTCAGAGTCAATGGTGTAATTTAAAAGAGGGATCAAAAAAGTAATAAGAGTTTGATCATAAAAGCAACAATAATAGACAATACTTTTCAAAATTTAAGGGAATAAGTTCAGTTCTAATCCCTGTACAAATCTAACCTCTGGCAATGGTATTATTTCCACAAATAATTACTCATAAATGTTTATTCCCACAATGCTAACCATTAATGTTTGTAAATAAGTTTAAGAAAGAAAGTCATAGAATATAATGGGAATCTGTGTAAAATTTCCTGAAGATAATAGTAGCTCTGATAACATACTTTTGAATATATCACCAGGCACATCCTTGAACTGAATACGAATTTCTGCCTTTCTAGAATTTAATGCTTTCCCAGCCTTGAGTATAAAGGGCACACCTGCAGCAATTCATGATAATGCTAGTGAGAACAGATAAGAGTGTATTATATGTTCAAATAATGTGCAAGTTGCATAGGTAATGCATAAATAAACTATCACACTGGTTAAGCCAGGTCTTATTTTACTTGTGGGTGCAGTGGGTTACATCGTACTTGCACTACTCAGTACTCGCATAATAACCCCTTTTACTTGCACAATGAACTCCGCTTAAACATTGAGTCCCGTTTTATATAAATATTTCTTTGAAGAATTCCCTCAGAGAACTTTCAAGAGATTTTTACCCCAAATCAAGGAGGATTTAAATGGAAATTTAGCACAAAATATACAACTCTAGATATGCCTCCATATATACCTTCCCATCTTTCATTGTGTATATGCAGAACCATGCTTGCAAAAGTAGGAGTATTTGAGCCGTCAGGAACTGTTGGATCATCTAAATAACCATCGTATTGTCCAAGTACAACCTCTTCATCTTTAAGTGGAATTACAGATTGAAGAACCTGAATTAATACTAAGATTATCAATTGAAAGGGAAAAGGAATGTTGGCACACATAATGAACACTTCAAATGAAATGAAGACATCATGATAGAGAATTGTAAAAACACAACTAAGATATATATGTTGGTGCTGAACTTTTGTCAGAACACAGAAACTAATTGAAGACAAAACAAAAGTAACACAATGAATTTTTCACGAGAAGGAAAAGTTTATACATACCTTCACTTTCTCATCTCGAATGTGCTCAGGCTTAAGAGAAACAGGCTTCTCCATAGCAACGAGGCATAGAACCTACAGTTCATAGATAAATATATAAATTAAACTGAAGAAGAGGCCGACATCAGCTTGCAAATGAAATTCACAATTCACAATGAAGTGTATGGAAATTGTTCTATACTTAACTTCTGGGTCATATGATAGTTATAGTAAGACCATACAAATAATCTAACAGTTGAAGTATAGATGGCATTATATAAACATGGTTTAATTTTAGTATTTGTCTGACCTGCAAGAGATGATTTTGGATAATATCACGGATGATTCTGCAAAAAAATAAAAAATAATTAATAATATGTATTGAAAGCTTACTTATCAGTCTCGAAACATTAATGCAGAGAAATAAAAAATATACTTCATATTCTTCAGCAGCTTTTCACTTGGAAATATTTTTCAATTCCACAACATTGGAGTAAAGGTCAAAAATATGAAAGTAAACTACAGTTTGTTAATCCAAACATACAAGATCCTTAATGCCTTGTGACTTTTTAACTTCCCAATTGTAATAATGGTGATTATTTAGCAATAGCTAAGAAAACAGTTAGTGTCCTTGGTTCATACCCATATTGATCAAAATATCCACCACGGCCGTCAGTTCCAAAATCTTCTCTAAACACAATCTGCAAGTGAAGGGCACAAAAAATATATATATAAGAAGAAGAAAAAGAGAGAGAGACATTTAAAAAGTTGAGCACATTTATGCTCATCATATACCATACATTTTAGACGTAAACCAATCCATGTCATTTCTAGACAAAGAATCACAAATGTGAAAATGCATATATATGAAGGGGCAATACAAACTCGAGAATGACCACTACGGCAAATAAATAGCTGCTAAGGGAATGAACAAAGGATTAATAAAGTTCCTTGAAATTAAATATGAATATATCAACAATGTATTTGGAAAATATTGAGACATGAAACAACAAATATGCAGCCAATCAAGCCTCCCAAAAGAACTTTAACACCATCACCACAAACCAGGAAAAAGCTAACATCATTGTGGTCATTTCTGATAAATAAATCAATAAAAGAGTCACAGTTACAAATGGTACAGCAGGTTACATAATTAGCCATCATACAAATGAACACTTAATAGTAAACCAGTGTAGCATCTTTACTAACTCACCACTTTCAAAGAAGAACAAAAAAGAATGAACAAACTAACCTGTACATTAGCGATGTTGTCACGATTCCAGAGCGGTAAGAAGAAACGGTTTGCAAAACGAAGTACCAACTGAAAAAATAAAATAAAAAAAAATCAACTGCCATGAAGATTGAGAAAAGCAGCAGCAACGGCTCAAATGTTAGACAATATCGACATGTATTACCAAGTTTTGCACCAATTCTTTTCCCAAATAATGATCGATACGGTAGATCTGTGGCTCTTTAAACAATTCTCCTATCTGGTTACTGAGTTGCTCAGCTGAATCCAAATCCCTGCCAAAGGGCTTTTCAACAACAATCCGAGTCCATCCACCAAGATCAGCTGAAACGGATTAAATAAATAAATTCATAAGAATTATAATTTAACATCACAAAACATGGTAAGGACTAGTCTTTGGTTGTCCCATTCCATGATTTAAAAAGGTCATAATTCATAATAAACTTAAAAGGAATTTAATATCTTTGACCATTTTTCGACCGGGAGGAAAAGAGAATGTTATCCCACATCAAGAAGAGTATATATGCATTACTTCTTAAGCACTAACAAACCAAAGATGAACTTTTGCAGTGATGATGAAACAAGAGGCTGCTAGTGACCTATTGATAAGTACATCCAAAAAGAAAAAATACCTGTTGACACGTGTATGTAAATATCCTACCATGTAGTAATGTACCTTGTTTCACACTACGAGCACCCGCAAATCCGCTATTATTTACCTCTAACTAAATGTATTAATAAAAAGATGAATAACTGAAATCTTTGATCTAGCAGGAGTGGTCTACTTCAGTGAGGTCAATAAAATTAGCACACACGAGTTGTAGAATAATATTTACTGTGACTCCAACTGTGCAAGATTTGGACCGCACCAATCACTTAGAGGATATTCCTATTCACTTGGTTTATCTTAAAGCTCCTTTCCATAAACATCAAAAGTTTTAGGCAACTTCTATATATAAGAAATGCTTTCATGGACACAAAGCAGATCTTGATCCATTGGAGCTAAACGCAGCAGTCGTGGAACTTAAGCTCTCCAAGTAGATATATATGTGAGCTAAAAGCATACATCTCATCCATACATGATGTAAGTTTTTATGATGCTTTGGAAGGCTCTAAGCAATTTCTCTGTTAAAGAGTCTAGGTCGAACCTAGAAAATGTTTAGTTTTATTACTTGAGTGGTAAACTCTTAACGAAATGAATGCATTGAAACCATCAAAGAAACAATTATGGTATAGAATCATTGGCAGTGTGGCACATACATTTATTCATGCAACAAGTCTTGATCATTTTGCAGACTGGAGGATATACTGATGGAGGAAGCGCAAGGTAGAATAGTCTCCGGGATGATCCTTCTGCGCTGTTTCTTGATATTTCGTGCTCAGATATTTCCTTATCCAGCAGCCGATAACCCTCCTCGGTATCATAAGATCCACAAACATATTTGATCTATTTGAGAAATAACAAGTCAATTCATGGCATTACAAATGGCTAAATATGGAAGAACATTAAGACACAAAGTGACAGCTACTTTACTAACCAATTGGAGAAACTTTGTTACATCTTCTTTGTGTCCCTCCACAGCATTCTTGCTTGGTTTAAGATATCTGAATCAAAAGGTCAGTCAATACATTATTCCTACCGAATCATTTCATGCATTAGCAATTGAATCACAATTTTCTGTGTTGGAGTCTTTAATGGACTGTTTGTGAGTTTTAATTCGGAGGGAAGGGAAGGGAAAGTTGTTCTTTTCAAAAATTTTAGAAAAAAGAGCTTTCCCTTCCCTCCAAAACAAAACTCACAAACACAGCCTAAATGTCACAATATCCTGAGCGGTTACATATGCAGTAGTTAAAGATGTTCTAAGGAATATTTGAGCATGTTTTAAACTACTTTCCCTAGCAGGAAAATAACAGCAATTGCAAATGAAACATTGTGTTTTCACTCGATATGAGTAAACCATGCACCAAAGCTAAGTGTCTCACCCACGAATCCGATCTCTCAACTCTTCATCAGAAATCTTGGTCCTTGCATAGCCAAAAATGTACACTTCATGTGACTGCAAAAATCCCTGTGCAAATTCATCCCAATTCCAAATTAGCTTAAAATAAAAAATTCGTCCCCCCCACCCCACCCCAATCCATCATAAATAACATAAATAACAGGAATAATATAATTTATTGCCATTTACTACCTTCTATACATAAAACCAAAAAAGTGATATCATCTCAATCAGTGCATTAAATGAAAACCCAATCTTAGAATCACATCATATCCAAAATAGGAAGGAGATCCTAGTCAAACCTGTCGGTAAAGATTGAAGAGTGCAGGGAAAGTCTTTTTCTTAGCAAGATCACCAGAAGCACCAAGCACAACGATGGAAAGACACCCAATTTCAGGCACATTTTCTTCTTTTATGACAGAATCATTTCTAAGGGGAGCTCTTTTTTCTATGCACCATTTGTCTGATGTCATCTTCACAGCTGATCAGCTACCTCACAAATTGCAAAATTTATAATAGATTCTGCATAGCGGACAGAATATATGTATGTTAGACTAGATGGTACTAAATTTATTATAGGAGGTTAAAAAATCATGTAGTATAAAATTTAGATAATGAATTAATAGATCAATAAACACCAATTAACAAAGAAAGTGATCATAAATTCATAATTAAACGCACATTTTGCATAAAATTAAGATCATAAACCCCAAATGAATGAAATTAAAGAGAAAGGGACCAAACCTTAAAAGCTGGTGCTGGAGAGAGAGAAAATAGAAGTACTTACAAAAACAGAGTACAAACAAATATGGAGAAGAATTGGAAGAATGAAAGAGAGAGAAAAGATGGTGAGAGATACCCTTTTTCTATAAGATCTTAGGGAGACTATATATAGATATAGATATAGATACATGGAGAGAGAGGGGGGAAGAAAATGTATGGGAAGATGACTTGTGGGGTGGGTCGAGTTTGAACTTCAACTAAGTCTCTGCTTTTATGTGTAAATATGAAATATGTTCTCATTTTACACCCAGCGGCCAGCGCCGTAGTTGACACGCGGCTAGTTTGCAAAATATCCCCGGTATTTTTATATATTTGCAGTTATTCCCCAATAGCTTAATTCTAACGTAATTTGTAGTCCTTGAGATAATTTAGTAGAGGTCAAACTGTTGTACAGGCACAGCAATATCAATATGATTGCATTTGGAGAAATATGTGAGATGACAGTTTAATTCTTCTACTTTTCTGTAGGTAATAACCTTCATATGCATGTTTGATTACCTAACTAAAGTATTTTGGACTAGGAATTTTTTTTATAAAATTAATTACTGACATATATGTTACTTGAACATTTTATAAAAATTCAAAAGGTTTGCAAGTATGGTAGAATATGTATCATCTCATGGAATTTGCGTGTTACCTCGTTAAAATTGCAGTTAAATTATAGGTTGTTTAGTAAAAGGTCAACCTTTTTATTCGTATGGAATGATTTTTACCATAATGTTTACATATTACCATATTCTTAATATTATTTTTTTGAATAATATGAACTGTGTATATTTTATTTGTGCCCAAACTTGCCTTGTTTTGACTGATACATTTTTTTTTTAAGGAAAACATGCATGATTCCCAAATATATTTACAAAAATTAATGTTAATATCAATATAAATATTTATGGTTATATATAATAACAGTTTTCAACTTTTGTGTAACATTGTAATAAATATTCAAACTCGTTCTGATCTCAATATAAAAAGTAAAGGACTTTGACAAAATGGGATTCAATTCGTTTCTTCTAGAACGCCATGTGTAAACGGAGATGTGAGAAATTTGGCATCATTTCATTAAATAAATAACGAGCATCGCATATCAAATATGTTTAGGGAGTAAAATACAATATAATAATAATAATCCACGGCTTAATCCCAAATATTAATAAAATGTATTGACTTAATTCATACTTGGTGGGAGAATATAGTCTATCCTCAAAGTTTATCTTTATCTCTGTTTCAATAATATGAAAATTAAAATGGATCTGAACTGTTTTTGTATTTTTCTGCCCAAATCAATTAGAATGCATATCAAATTATAATTTTTGTATTTTTCTGTCCAAATTCAAATTAGATTCTATGTTGTTATTATAAATGTTTAATAAAATATAATATAATAATCCATGAGATGTACTGCTTAATCTCAAATATTAATAAAATGTATTGACTTAATTCACACTGATGGGAGAATAGAATCTATTAAATCTTGATCAGACACATGGCAAATTAAACCTTATAAGTCCCCGTAATATATAGTACTACTATGACTTATGAGTATTCTTTCCATAATTTTTATGATTAAGGTAAAAATATCCAACGCAACGTCATGGATGCCGCAGTGTGGGTTCTTTGGCGGGCTGATCTATACGTTGACCACTGGACCTGTCCCACTCTCATTCCATTGACTTCTACCAGGGAAGAGATTTGGATTAGTAATAATATTAGTACTCCTTACAAAATTAAATATATATTTAGATTAAAAAATAAAAAAATTAAAACATTTTTAATTTGAGATATATTTTTATTTTAATAAAATTACTAAGTTTCTTAACATTTTATTCCAAATATATTATGATGAGTTTTAAAGTTTATCATTAATTTTCATATTATTGATAATTTATTCAAATAAAATAAACTAAAAGACTAACGTTGTCCATCTTATAAGAAGTTTTTACTATATATGTCATGTCAAAATTGTGAATTGGATTTTTTTGTGTGTGCTCAAAGTAAAATATTGCTCATGATAGCTAGGTAGGTAGTGATCTCACATGGAAAAGTTCCTTGAACCCAACTATTATTGATTAAAAATAATTGTTATTTTATTTTATTTTTAAGGTTAGATGGTTAATTATAAAATTAACTAAATCTTTTGTCTTGAAAAAAGAAAATAGTATTTTACACAGAATTAACCAGCAATATTATTTTTTATTTTTTTTAAATGTGTTATTAAAACAAGTGTCACTAAGTATAAATATACACGAGACAATTTAGAATGATCAATAACCTTTTGTTGAAGGATTGGTAGGGGTGTAGTGAGCAACATTTTCCAAATTTGATGTTCTAAATTTTTTGAGTTTGGAACTAAATAAATAAACAAAATATGAGTTTGAGAGAATAGATGCTGAATTGGTGCTAGTGTTTTAGTTCCGAGTGAATTGTATTTGCTGGGGGAATTGGTTGCAAATAGGTTTAAATGAAAGAAAGCTAATTGTAACAACCTCCATTCCAAGACTCAACTCAAGACTTGGCAACTTTTGAAGAGGTCGTTGTTAAGAAGCACCAATATTTGTATTTCTCAAGTCAAGGTCTTGTTCAAGCCGTGCTAAACATTTTTTTTTTCTATATTATTTGTCGTTTTATATAATTTATGAGAATTAATTATAATTTTTCTAAAATTAATCCTGCCATAAATATGGTAATTATGAAAATTTAAGGGTATTATAAATAATTAATATTATATCTAATACTATATAATAATTTTTTTTTAATTCTTGTGCACAACTTCAAAACGTCATAAGACGGAGTAGTCGAGTCAATGGCAGGTTGGCTCGCGTGCTGCCATGCTTAACATGATAGTGTGAAACTTTTGTGAGGGGAAGACCTTTCTATCACTTGGCACTTGTACCTCTTCTTCAACCAAATTATTAATGGTCACACAAAGTCAGAAATGATGGTCGCCCACCAGGACCCACCCTCCAATGCATAATTATTGAACCAACTGCAACTGGTTAGTTGATCTTAATTATTTCTGGTGGGACAACTAAAATTAATCATCAATCAAGCTTTTACCCAAAGGTAACCTACCTAAATTTTCCAGGCCTAATGGAATCAGGCTCAGCAATGAAGAAACAAGGACAAGATTACTATCGTTTTTTGATGGGATGGCATGGGATGGGAATCAGCAAGGACGAAACAAGGAAACTACTATAAGAAAAAATGTTGCTTCTTGATTTTTGATGACATCCATCATGCCGAGTACAGAACCATAACTACTAAAACTAAAATTGTTTTTTCGGAGCACATTACTATTTGATAGAGTATTCTCTCAGAAGAGCAAAACTCAGAACTTCTTATAACACATATGAAACCATAGTGTCCAGAGAACCTCTTAAGAGTTGGTTATCATATTCAGCATACACATGCCTTTCTATCCCGTGCCATCTGAATCTGGGACTGGCAACTTGTATACAAGTGACACAACCTAGGTTACATTTTCAATCTCCCCATGGACAACCAGACAACTTTAAGTTGGGAAATACCTAACCATGGACCTAAAGATGTAATAAGAGACTCATTTGTGGACACAAAAGATCACATTTTCAACCATTTTGGTTTGACAGTCTTTTTGTCAGCAGGCTTTCGCTCTTGGACAGCTGGGGAGGGGCTATCTGCTACTGGCTCTGAAGCGGGTTGGACAGGCTCCGCCTGCTCAGCTATGAGTTCCAAGCCTTTCAATGACATGACCTCCTCTTGAAGGAAGGGACCTGAAGGAGCTGCTCCATCATCATCTGCAAAAGGGAAAAGACATATAACAGAGTCCACAAGTATGAGCAGACTGTTTTGACATTCCTTTAGTGAAATTTCATTTAACATTTTCCTTTATTATACTTCCGAAGAATGAAATTCTAAAATAATGAAATGATAGAATTTTGCCTATCCTAGCAGAGAAATCAGCCACTCCACAGTGTTTTTTTGATATCACTCACATTACGTTAAGAGAACAATATAATTTAACTCAAATTTCAAATCAGATCCAGCAACTTTAAGGTTGTTCATATTTTTAATGTAGTTTCTTTCCGGTAGATGTTTATATTTGAAATTAGTTCAACCATTCGAGGTTCTCATTGTAGCAATGAAGACAGTAGGTCTTTTCTTAAAGATATCTTCAATCCTATCTTATCCTCATATTAAAGGGATCAAACAAGAAATTGGCCTTTAGGTCCTTCTCTATGTTACATTTCAGAAATAGATACACAAATAATGCATGTCGGTGAAGATTATAAAGAAAATCATCTGAAACAACTCTTTAGTCAACAACCCATGTTTTTCTCTTCTTGAAAATTTAATTAAATTTTTCAAACAACTCAACTCATTTAAGGTTGGGCCAGATAACTATTTGGTTTAATGCCTCTGGTAAACCCGTGTTGCAATGCTCAAGAAACATCAAAATACAAGTGTCCTAAGGTGCAAATAAAATGATTTAGTTGCACATTATTTGCCTCAGATAAAAGTAAAAAATAAAATGATGGAGGAACCAGGAACCAGGAACCAGGAACCAGCCACCACTACCTTTCAAGCGTGCACTGGGTAAACCATCTGGTTCACATAATACCCCATCAACCACGAACACTGCACAAGCCTATAATAAACAATTTTCAGGCCAAGCATACAATACCCCACAAACCATGCACATCTGGTTAGCTTAATAAAACTATGTTTGGATGGCCCCAAATGGGATTTTTTTAACTGTTACCTTTGCTATTGAGCCCAAGGTCTATGCCTTTAAAGACACTAATCACTAGACTCTTTACCACTCAGACAGCATCAAAACATAATAAACCAGTATGCTATGCTTAACAGTACAGTGCAGGAGCTAAAACTTATAAACTCAAAAGACTTATCTTACAAATTGTGAGGGCTAGCATACATAAGATGAAGGTTTTCTATCATACGATGATTATGTTGGCAAGTATATTTATAATTTGAGAACCATATGAAATGACCACGCATGATTATAAAATTAAAGCAACAATTTTTTTTTGGATAAATAAGATTATATTAGAGAGAAAAGAAGAGGATATACGCAAAGACAATCAACAAGTCCACCAAATGGAAAGCACAGTCAAAACAAGTTTATTTTTAGATTGTTGAAAAGTGTATAGCATAGCTACATAGGTCTTTATTATGGAGTAAGGTGGGAGCGTCACCTCAACTAGATAACCTCACTCAACTATTTAAACTCTCCAACATACATCATGATTCTTCACACCCTGCCCTGATTCAGGCCAAAAAATACCTGAAACCTGAGTATTTTTTACTTGATTTTATTACTTTCTTATGTTTCACTTACCATCAACTTAAACAAAATCAATCATTTCTACCATGTGGTATTCCTGAAGCTATAAATGGACTCCATAGCAAGTTTCAAGTGTGAGTATGAGACCAATTGTGTGATTCATTTTGTACTTAAGACAGACACAGCAAACTATTTCTTTTAAAGAAAAAGAAATGGCATCTCCTAGAATGATACAAAGCTCTGATGTTCTGTGTAGCATACACTAAAAAGCATTCAGCAAGGACACTGAAGTTGTTTTTAAGTAATTATGTGATATCTCAACACATAGAAAGAGTTTACAGTCCAAATTTATTCTACTGATACATTATCTTCTATCTTGTATCTACTACCTTCTATCAATAACATTTCTTTTCCAAATAAAAACTTGAAGTGACACAAAAATGGCCTAGTTGGAGGACTGGACCACATTGGATGATCACTTTGCTTAGGTTGGCCATATCACATGTTTTCTGGTATAACACAAAAGGTATCCCAACATTGAATGTCAATGCTCATTTAAGTATAAGTAAATTATATAAAAGCAGGGGGTGGAGTAAGGACTCAACCTAGTGGGGGAACATATAAATTTGTACCAAAATTTGGGGAGGGGGGAGTTGTAAAATAATTCCCAACAGTAAGGGGGCAAATTTATATAATATACATCTTTATTTCTTTATTCATTACTCTTGCTTTAAAAAACAGAAATTTGGGGCAGGACCAACAAAACAAATGAAGCAGTTAATTTTGAATCATACATACTTTAATATCATTTTTATCATGTAAATAGCGTGCATGTAATTTTAGAGGTGGTATCTAGCATTCTATAAATATTCAGACGTCCGAAATTGAGAACAATCAACAAACACCACTTTGTTTCTGAAATGTATATTTAACTGCATTATGTGTTGTAGAACAATCAAACATTCAACAACAAACAAATCAAGGAAATAAACATGACGCTGAAGGATAAATTTATCAGAAATAAGTATTAACATTTTAGGTTCTGACAACTTAGATAAAAGCATAGTTTTTCAGACAGGTCGAATGCCACATGATAAACGATGTCACGATAGTAAAACTGCATATTAATCGAATAGTTTTTAAAGTTACATAAACGATCCAACCAGTAGATTCTTAGTATGGAAAATGATGAAATGTGAACAGACCTTTTGGTAGATCTTGTGAAAAATAGACAATTGCACCAGGAGCAAAGCCAGCAGAGTACAAGTCCTGTGACGTATCCTTAATTTGCTTCTTAGGAGGAGTAGTGACTGAAAGATAACCAAATAATGAGAGTAGCTAATTCAACTTCAAAATTTTAGATGTTTAATGAGATAAAATGGTAAAACATTAAGAAAAAGAAAAGACTAAAAACCACGAGTTCTAAGAAAATAAGATGTTCATATTTGTAATGCTTACATATATAAAATGGGAGTTCTGGTCGTGCAATCACTTTTGTGAGAAGATCAACTAAGCTCTGAATGGTATCCGATGGATGAAATGTGGCTTCTAATGTGTGATTATCTGGGAATCGAACCCGAATTACAGCCTGCAGAATGAGAAGTGTGCTTATCCCCAATGTGACTCATCACAAGATCACAAATTCACTAAGATAAAATATATTGCCCACAAAATATAACTATTTGAAAGATAATCATCTTCAAAAGTAATCGTCTGGTAAGAACCTTGGTTATCTTTGAATTTGATCTGCGAGCAGCCTCTTCTACTTCTCGGATTTTTCGTGTCTTTAAGAATTTATCTGCTCGAATTACAG
This sequence comes from Panax quinquefolius, assembly GCA_020205615.1. Lineage (NCBI taxonomy): Eukaryota > Viridiplantae > Streptophyta > Magnoliopsida > Apiales > Araliaceae > Panax > Panax quinquefolius. Next base: position 32,625,373 of record CM035156.1, on the reverse strand, counting down.
TTAATACCATAGAAACATTATAGCTATACAGGTTACACATACCACACTCTTTTGCATATCTTAAGATTCTGAACAAATATAGATAATGTGCAAGAGCAGTGTTCTAAAAAGCGGTTGAGGCGACCACCTAGGCGAGGGCAAAGGCTTCTCGGATTTTTCGTGTCTTTAAGAATTTATCTGCTCGAATTACAGTTAATACCATTGAAACATTATAGCTATACAGGTTACACATACCACACTCTATTGCATATCTCAAGATTCTAAACAAATATAGATAATGTGCAAGAGCAGTGTTCTAAAAAGTGGTTTAGGCGGCCACCTAGGCGTGGGCAAAGGCAGGGACGAAACCAGAATTTGATCTTTGGGGGGGGGGGGGCAAGAATTTTTTTAACAACATAATATATATACCCTTACTAATCAGCACAAGGCAAGCAAGCATCGGTTCGACTCGTTTACACCCTTACCAATCACCATGATCTTAATCAAATCACACCCAAAATCTTCATTCTTTTCCCCACGTCTTGATAGAGTCAGTTACTTGATTTTAATTTAAAGGTCTTCCTTTTGTTTTGGCTATTGATAATGCCCCAACAATAAGTGTCACAGAAAGTTTAAAGTAGTGTTGTTAAAATATCGTTAAGTACATATTGGTTAAGAGAAAACAAAATAATTACTCACATTATTAACAGCCTTCTTTTTTGGTAAAATTGAACCCATATAGTTTATCGGAGCTTTTATCTAGTCGACTCAAAATAATTACTCACATTATTATTTTTTTTGGTAAAATTGAACCCATATAATTTATGGGCTAACAGCCTCTGTGGGACCACTATTATGGATGTGTAATATCCCAATCCTACATCAAAACATTTTGGATGGAGGAGACTACATATAATGTGTTCACTCTAATACTAAGACTCTAAGAGTACCAATGACTTGTCATGACTTTTGGGTAGGTTTGTGATGGTTCAAAATGACCAAGCTGCTCTTTGGATAGTAGACAAAGCATTGGTTTGGGCTCAAGTTTTTACAAATGGTACCAGAGTTGACCCTACAGTCCAACTTTGTAGTATTGTACTCGATGTTATCCATTCAGAGAAATGTGGCACTAAAGCGTGTTGGATCCATGTTTATCTTCAACTTCACACCACAAAAGCATGTAAAGTACAGAGGTAATTCAGATCTTTTTTTTTTTTTTTTGGGGGGGGGGGGCCTGCAGCCCTGAGTCAGTTTCGTCCCTGGGCAAAGGCTTGCCGAGTAATTAGGGGCGAAGCGCACTGAAAGTCGGCCACCTAGGCGGCTGAATCGGGAAAATCAAATGAGGCAGAATTTTCAAAAAAAAAGAAAAGAAAAATCATACATTAAAAATTAAAATCTTACCAATTTGAACCATCAAAAGCCAGAACAAAAAAAGTCCTAGTCTAAAATATCATCAAAGCCGATGAGAGAGCAAAGTTCCGATGCAGACAACTAGACCTCTGCCGTTGACGAAATTCTGTCGCGACCCTCCAAAGTCGATGTCACCCACCGACAATCAGGTACGTACTACGAACGAGTTCGACAATGACTTATAAGTTAGCCAAACAGTCATTTTGTACTGTTTTAAGTGTTTGACAACAACTTAATTTTTGACTTATAAGTTATTATTAATAAACAACAATTTCTAGCTTATTTAAAAATAACTTATAAGTCATTCATAATAAGTTGGTTTGATCAAATGTAATGTCCATTTTATCCCTCTTCTGTTTTGCTAAATTACATCTTTAGCCTCGAAAGGTTTTGGAAATTTAGCAAAAATATAATGAAATGTGAAGGCCTGTTTATGGAAAATGAAGCGAGATCGTCAAAACTATTCCTAACTTCTGGTTGATTGAAGTAAGTTATTCAACTACGCTTTTATTTGTATATCTTGATACTATGGTTTAAGCAATAAGGCTTTAACATCACATAATTTGAATTTAAATGGGTGTTGCATTTTGAACCATCCAGTTCCTAAGCCATCCTGCACTTGGTGATCTCCTGAATGAGGAAGACCAGAAGGTATGGCACATGCTGTTAAAGGTTATCAATTGGAGTATTATATTAGTTGCAAACTAAATATCATAAAGTACCTAAAATACTACTAATGATGATAAGATTTATTATTTTCAAAAATTGAAATAAATAATGTAAATTTGAAATTTGAAAATATCTCAAATTAATTTCTAGAAAGTGAACATTAATCTTAAAATTTGGAAATTTGTAGTTGGTATGTTTAGAAAATTTGTTTAGTATTTTATTTAATAAAAAAAATAGTGATTGCTATGATATGATATTGAATCGATATAACTTTTTATTAATATATGTTTTACTAACATTTACATTTTATTTTAACTTACAAGTCATTATCAGCCAAACACATTCACAACTTGTTTTAACTTAATTTCTGACTCATAAGTCAAACTGGTGTCGAACGCTTTTAACTTATAAGTCACGATCAACTTAAATTTTAACTTTAAGTCATTTTAAAATAAGTCAATGTCGAACGGGGCCTACTTGTTTGCTTTTATTTTTGTTTTTTTTCCTTTTCATTTTCTTTCTTTTTCCTTCTTTCTTCCCACATCTGACTTTTGTTTTATTTAGTGTTACAATGTACTACTGTACCATATACTAACCAACTATTAACCAGTCTATTATAGTATTATTAAATAAATATTAATTAGTTAAATGGTTAAACGTTAAATTGTTAATTAGTTCTATTTTTATTTCTCTTGCTATGTGTTTTGCTTTGTGTTGTAAACATGTGATATACTTATTTGCACTAAATTTGGATATTATTATGTAATTGTGAATTTTGTGATTGTAATTTGTCGACTTTTGTAGAGCTAATTAATATGTTTTCTGGGTGTTGTGAATTGTAATATGAAAATTGCTACTTACTAGTAATTTAATATATATTACTTGCGATACTTTGTGAGGTGAATAGTAGTGTTCGAAAAGTCGGCCTAGTCAGCCTACTAGTCGGCGACTAAGTCGGGGTCGGAGACTCAACGAGTCGACTAGGGCCTAGTCCTTTGATTTAGTCGCTGGCCAACTTAGCCGGGCTCCAGTCGGCGACTAGTCGGGAAAATCGCCTAGTCGGAGTAAATCAAAAAATCGGAACAAGTCGGGAAAAATCGAAAAAAATGGGAGCGGATGAGGTCTTTCTACCTAGAAGAAATGGTATAAATGTGCGAGAACTAGATGAAGACGAGTTTATATCGGAAGATGATGACAACGAAGAGGAAGATGAGGATTATAAGTAGTCCGATGGAGAGCAAGTCTTGGGTGATATGGAGAAGAGGAGGTGGAGTGATTGACTTTTGATTTTGTGCTACTTAGTTTCATTTGGTTAATTGGTTTTGAAGTGTCAAACTATTTGGTTTTATTTAATTTTCATGTTTTTATTTGATGATTTGTGTTACTTATGTTATTCTACTTACTCATATAACTGTGATTTTAGAGGAGAATATTTACTTATATAAAAATTACTACATTAGTTTTATCACAAATATAAAAAAATAAAAAATAGCTAGACCACCTAGGAATCCTCCTAGACTCTCGCCTACCTAGGCCACTAGACAGTAGGCCCCTCTCGGCCACCTAGGTCCGCCTAACACTGGCAGGGGGGAAGGAAACATACATAATGCGTCTTACATAATTCCCTCTTCCTTTTTCTTTTTCTTTTTTTTACTTACAGGTCACACTTCTTTTTTTTCTTTTTCTTTTTCTTTTTGTGTGCGCGCGTTTATTTGTCAATTAATTTGAGACTATTACTCATACTAACAAATATGGATATGGTCAGCAATTACATTACCTTGCTTTTTTGTTGCCAAAACGCGATAGTAATCCTCTGGAGTAAATTCGTAGAAGTCATCTTGCTCCTCTGCCAAGTAAAATAAACAAGAAAAAAGGGGCATATTACAAAATTAACGAGTCCAAATCCCTATTGTCAACTGACAGTAGTAAAAGTTTCATATAATTGATCTAAAAGTCAAGTGGTTTCTACCACTGTTGGAAGCACCAATCTGCGTTTGAGAGGCTATTGACGTTTCAAACACACGAATATCTCGTCCAAATTTTTCTCTAGCAGCCACGAGCTTTGCCTGAATCACCCATAAAGGAAATACTCAATACAATTGCAAAGCACCATACAAACAGCAAAATAACATTAATCATATTACGTCAATCCAATCTAGTTTTGATGGTTCCGCTTCGAAATTCCTCTTTAATCTCAGATGAACCGAGTTTAGGATCTTTTCTACAGGATTATTAACAGCACAAAAAAGTGTACGAACTGAATTTAACCCCAAAACAATCAAATTCAGCTATGAAATATTCAAAAACAATAAAATTGAACAAATTACAGAAGGTGAATGAGTTAAATGATGACCTTAGATGATTCTGCGTCCATCGGATCAATGGTGGTGAGTCTCCTTCGCTTCAGAGCTGGTGGAGAGTCGGGTAACATGAGTAAAGAAACCAATCCGATTCCCAAATAGTCTGATGTGGACTCCCTCTTCTGTTTCTCTCTCCTCTCTAATTATTTTATAATATTTTGTAAATGGGCCTTTTATATTATACGATTGTACCATCAATCAATTAGCCTTATAGGTATATTTTCTAGAGGGCCTAACCTCCCAAGTTACTAACTATTTGGGCCTCAATGGGTATTTGTCACTAAAATATGCTAAATATATTTTTACTTGAGAACCTAAAATTCAAAAGTATTTTCACCAACTAATTTAATATATGTTTTTACAAAAATTTCCCTAATATAAATTTTTTTCTTAATAATACAGACGAAGGCCATACTCGTGTATGAAAAATTATTATAATTATAAAATTTTGAAAAGAAAAGTTATGAATGATCTTTATTAAAAATTTCTTTTTACTATGACCATATAGAAAAGTTTTACTATTGTGACAACTGATACATAAGGGTATAAATAAATTGAGTCGATTCGAGTATTGAGTTGTTTATATTTGATTCACAAAATTTATCGAGTATAAAATAAGGTTTGATTGAAACTCATTCAGCTACTGCGTTGAGCTCGATTCCGAATCGAGCCCGAACAGTTTAAACTTTTCCAATGAATATGATCCGAGTATCAATAAAAAAATTATAATTTGTGGAGGTTCGAGTAATTTATCAAACTTTAAAATGTATTCATATTTGACTCATTTATATTTCGAGTTGAGCTCGAATCGAACCTGAACTGTTTGTTCATTTTACAGCATACATGACTCGTCTTTGAACTTTGAAAATCGTGACCTGGGCAACCTAATCATAATAAGATAATTGTGTTTGTGCTCTTTTTCTTTACGCATGCTATGGGGAGAGTAGATCTTCTGTCTCCATTTTCTCTGTCCCCCATTTAAATTTTGACATATGACCTCTTATTTAATTTTAGAATTAATTGGTGTTAAGTAAGAGGTTAGGTGTTAAAATTTAAGTGAAAAAGATTAAGGGGGTAGAAAAAATGGAGACAAAGGATCTGCTCTCTACTATTGGATATACTTATTTGTTTGGGAAAGAATATATGAATAAATATTATTTTGTCTTGAAAATGAAGAATGAAACAATGTTATTTTTTTCTAAATATTTTCAGCATTTGACTATTTCAATATTTATCATGCGATTTTAAAGTCTGTATTATACTAAAAATCATTTTCACTTGAATTCAAATCACAAATGCGTATATGTTTTTGAAGTGCAACACACATTGATATTTTGGGTAAATCACAAGTGACATTTGAATTTTACTCCATTTATTTGTTGTATGGAATGATAATATATATATATAGAGAGAGAGAGGATTGGTTGGGAGTTAACAATGTCTCATAAAATAAACAAGTTTTTAGACCCGATTGATTATCATATCGAAAAAGTTATTTTGTGTATGAATCACTGGTTTAACTAATAGTCGAACCGCTGTTGACCCAATGAAGTTATTAATATATATTATTAGTAATTAATAAAATTTTAAAAAATCTCATTTTTTATGAACTAAAATATAATAATATTGTGTTAGAATATTACTTAGTGATTAATTTTAATATTAGTTTTTTATGGTACAAAAAATAATAATTAAAAACCGATTTATTAAACTGGTTGAACCATCATTTGAACCGGTGATCAACTAATTTTTGACCAAATTAATAAAATCGGGTTGGTCCAGACCGTAGAGCCGACCGATTTTGAATTTTACTGGTTGAACCAACGGGCTCATAAGTCTCATTTGGTGCATGAGAACCATGCCGCTTACACTGACACATGCCTTATGTAAGACCCTAACTTATTATAAAAAAAATTGAATTTCCTCTATTTATTATTTTGAAATAGTAAGGGTTAATTTGATTAATGTGGTTAGTTATGGGTAAAATTCGCAAATATTTTAAATAAGCAAGTGGTTGTAAAATATTCATTGTTGTCGGAGAATATTCATTTGGTTGTGAAATATTCTTTGCTTTGTAATATTCAGATTAAATGCATTTTAGCGCCATCTTATATAGGCCCATAACTTGGAAGCGATTGGATGAGGAAAACAGCAGTATAAGTTGTTTATAAATAATCTTGGCGTAGTTATTCACAAGTATCTTGTTGAAATATTCTATGGTTAAAACACGGTAAATATTACGGTATTGCACCAATTATTGATTCTACGTGAAGAAGCACTTCTTCGATAATTATTACAAAGAATTACTGATTCAATATTTTATTTTATTGATTCAATAATTGATGCGTTGATATTTTATATTATTGTTGTTTCAATAATTGTCATTATACAATATTTTCCATTATCTCGAGACAATAATTCATATTATTTGAATAATATTATTAGATAACATTATTGGCAATGTCTAGAAAGTTACATCAAGGAGAGGTTTGGTCACCTAATTAATTGCAAGAAGAGAGAAATCCTTATTAAAAGCCCCTCTTTCATGAAGAACGGCACGGTTGTCGATATTGTGATTACGTAATATTATTTATGAATAATTAATTATTGATTTATATGATAAGAAAAATATTCATTTTATGTGGATATAGATGGAGAAAATTTTAAAGTGACAATTGTTGAAAAATTGATATTTTATCTTTTCTGATAAAATAATTCATTTAATATATTATTATATTATAATAATATAATAATGGTGATATTTTTACAATGAATGTGTGATATATGAATAAATGGGGAGGAAGAGTATTTTTGTTACAGTAAATGTTAAAAACATGTTAAACATGTCGGTGGACCCAATTTCTTGACTGAAATTTGATTATAGCCTGCAAAATCGTCCGTATGTGAATTTCGATCAATTTCTGTTTGGAATTTGGAAAAACTTTCTTCTGCAAAGTTGTAAAGAATTAAATTTCCTATGGAATGGACATAAGATTTGAATTTTTTTGATAAAAGAGCTATTTATTATGAATTATTGAAGTTTCGAAGTTCCAGAATAATTGTTTTTTTTAAGTTTTAAATTCTTTTTAAAAGAAAAACGTTTTTTACACTTGGGTGGACCCTACATGAGTGGTAAACATGTTGAATTCAGTTTTCTTGATGTGCGTAGGAAATTTATATAATTATATTAATATTTTATTATATTTTCTGCTTTTTGGTGTTCTAAGCAATTTTCTATAAATAGGGTGCTTAGGTTAGAATTGAAAATCACACCAAAAACTGAAATCTTCTCTCTCTATATTATCGAGCGTATTCTTGTGAGTATTTTGATACTTTCACTGTTGTTATATATATGATGCGAGTTCCCTTCAAGATCGTATCCAATATTCCATTCGTAAGATCTTGTCTTTTTCGAGGTAAGGGATGTTATTTTTTTAAATGATATTATTTCTTCTAATATCATTATGCGAAATATTGGTAAGATTTTTCTTGTGAAATTCTTATCTTTTAGTGTATGGGGAGTTCTTATTCACGATATCGACATTATTCACGTATCGACATTATTCACGAATCTGACCTATTCATTCAAAAAAATAAGTTTTTGTTTTTTGTCAAAAATATCTATTATGGATACAAGCTTTGATTGTATCCATGTTTTGATCATTCTTGAATTTTACTTCACTATGGTTATTTATGAAGTATTTTTGAACTTGAATCGCTTAAAAGTCACGAATCCTTAATATTTGTTCTTTTGTTTCACTTGATTCGTTTTTTTTAAAATATTTTTCATCATCCTCGATCCTAAATGATGATATTCTTCAATATCTTTGGCACATAGTGCAAATGGTTGATTTTCTTATGAATATCTTTGGCCAGTAGTGCGAAGATGTACGAAGTGTTGAGATGAACACGACTTAATCGATGAGTATATCTTTGGCTCAGTAGTGCAAAGATGAATATTTGATTCAAAATGTATATTGATTGATGTTACAGAAATAAAATATTGATGATGGACTTTTAAATTCATAGATAATAGTAGATTTTATTCTCTACGTAACTCTTCTATGAATTATTATTTCTGCTGCGAATATTGATCTCAAACTTGTTGCCTATTATATTCTATCAGATTTTTCCCTGTTGAAGACTAACTGTAAGACCCCAACTTTTATGAATAAAGATGATTTTTCTATAAATATCATTTTTGAATATTATAGAATGAATTTGATATAATATTATAGTTGTGGGTAATATTTATAAATTTTGCAAAGTACGCAAGTTGTTATATAATATTCGATTGGTCGGGGAATATTCGTTTTAACAGGGAATATTCGTATGATGACAAGACAATCATTAGTGAACCCCACAACCAATTATTATCGGATTGAGAAAACGATAAAAATATCTTTTATGAAAAATAACTACGAAAGTTTTACCGTTAATTGTTGAACTACTTTCGGTAGTAAAAGTAATCTGATGTCGGCGTGGTTGCATAAGTAGCAGCACAAAGATATTGATTATTGATGCTTACGTGAGAAGTCACTCAGTTTTATTCAATTATTGTCAATATTTTATATATTATTAAATCAATAATTGGGACAACGAAATTATTAATATTATTATTTGCAATATTAACGATGTACATAAGTTACATCAAGGAGAGGTTTGGTCACCTAATTGCTTGGCTGATAGGGAAAAATCCTTATTGAAAAGCCCTCTCTTCCTGGGAATGACCTGGTCGATTAATATTGTGAATTATAATAATGATGATAAATGTTGTTAAAAATATTGAGAGTATTTTTTTTGAAGTATTTAATGTAAATTTTACTTATTTTATGGACCCCTATTTACCCATTTTTCAAAATAGTCAAGAGAAGTTATATATATATATATATATATATATATATATATAAAATGTATATATATTAAATATTGAATATGGGTGGATTATGCGGGAAGGGGGGGAAACACGGAGTACTATTATTTATTATAATATATGTGGCGCCCCCAAAATTAGTATATATACATCACCCATCTTGGGTAGTCGATATACATGGTGCAAATTAAATACAACTTACTAATATAACATGCTGTATAAATACGACGTAAACTGTAAGTTTGAATACAAATATTGTTTACTAGATATTATACAAACTCAAAAGGAGTCCTCATTACAATTATTATCACACTATTTCACGAATAGTGAGGACTACTAATGCTATCCTCCTGGACCATTACTCCGCTTCCGACTCGTCCCAATTTATGTTCTCATTTTCTCGAAGAGAACGAAGAAAGAAAGGGTGAGCTCAACTAGCCCGAAGAAGAAATATTATGACTAAGATAATGCGAGAATAAATTATCATTAGCCTTCAACAATGTTAAACCGATAAAATATAATAAACATCAAGTTTAATCTAGCGGTGAACAAGCGATCCATTAAAAGAGTCAAGTAGAAAATAAAATCTACTATCTTTTATGATTGAAAAGGTTTTTCATCATATGTTATAAATGAGACTCGACTTTAATAAATAATCCACATCATCGAATCACCCCTCGCTACTACTGCCGAGGATATTCTTTAGTATCACGACCATAATTATTCATGCACTTCTGGGCGAGAATAGTTGTGTATTCATTAATGGTCATGATCATGCCAACAATCGTCCATCAATGCACTACTACCATCGAGGATTTTTATCACATCATTTGTAACATTACGGTCGTGATTACACCGAATAGTCTCTCGGTCATAATCATACCAAGTCCATCTATGCATTACAGAATACGATGACTTTCAACATAATATACACAATGAGGATGATGACAATGATATAAGAATTCAATAAAACAAGTTCAAGAATTATTTTATCCGTGAATTATTAACGTCCAAATTATCAACACGATAATCTTTTTTTTATAGAGTAAAATTCAAGAATGATCGGAAGAATATTTCCATGAAAAGATATCGGATGAAACGCAAATATCGAGGATATTCCACTAATTTCATGGAGTATAGAAGTCAAAGTTTTAACCAAACCGGGTATAATAAAGAATAGAATAACAAAAGAAATCACCATGCATGCAGGTACTTCACATGATAAAGTTATTCCAATGAATAATAATAATCGGAACCAGTCGTGAAATTCACAATCGGCAGGATGTTCCAACAGAATAATAAAGATTTTAACCGGTGTCCTGTAAAACACATGATGTGATGTTCCAATGAATAATGATAAAGATTTTAACTCGGAACACAGTCCGTAAAACACACAGAATGTGATGTTCCAACGTAATAATAATAAAGATTTTAACCAGTCCTGTAAAAAACATGTATGACGATGTTCCAAATGTAATAATAAAGATGAATAATGAAGAATGTCACCAAGTATAGGGTAGTCGCGTATCAAAAGTTATTCCAACGAATAATAAGGAATGGAATAATCAAGTTCTCTTCATGAATACAAAAGAATAATATCCCTTACGAGTACAACAACAAATAATATTCCCTACCTTAGAAGAAGGCTGAATATTGGCAAAGTGAAGTAGCAGAATACTTTTCTTCTTTCTCTCATAGTTTCTCTCTATAGTTTCAAAGAATTATTAAGAAAATAATGAAGGAATGAGCTTATTATTTATAGAAAAATAGAATGCATAGTAATTAATCCATGAACGGTCCAGATTGATTTACTTTAATCGACGGTCCATATTTAAAGCAAAATCTTTTAAATAAAATATAATATATTCTATTTATATAAAAACATTTTACTATGCAAACACTATGCAATACTATGCAAAACACTATGCAACACTATGCATAATAAAATATAATATATTTTATTTATAGAATAACTTTAATAAAGTATTACATTTTTTATATAAAGATGTTTCGCTTTTATTACGTTAATAATACTGAATAAAACAAAATGTTATTATCGCTATAATAATTCATATTATTAATCGATGATAATGGAATCAAACCGAGTGACTTCTCACATAAGCATCAATAATCAATACTGGTGTCTTCTTATGTCAACCACACGTATTCATCGTATTTTTACTACTGAAAGGCGATTCAACAAGATATCACCAGTAAAACTTCCGCCGTTAATTGAATAAAATATTTTTGTCGTTTTTTCAATCCGACAATAATTACATTATTAAGGGTCCACCAATGATTGAGCCGTTGTACGAATATTCCTTGCTAAACCGAATATTCCCCGACCAATCAAATAATATAACCACTTGCATACTTTGCAAAATTTATAAATATTACTCACAACTATAACATTATATCAAATTTATTCCATAATATTAAAAAATAATATTTATAGAAAATTCATCTTTATTTATAAAAGCTGGGGTCTTACAATATATATGTATTATATATGTTTATATATGAAAAGCATGATAAGGGGAAGGGACGGTGGTTCACGGGGTTGATAACCCGTGAACTTATATATATATAATATATAATATATTTTATATTTTATTTAAAATATTTTGTTTTAAATCTGGACCGTCCGTTTAAAGTAAATTAATCTGGACCGTTCATGGATTAGTTACTATGCAGAATAAATTATCATTAGTCTTCAACAGTGTTAAACTGATAAAATACAATAGACATCAAGTTTAACTACAGCGGAACAAACAATCCATTAGAAGAGTCAAGTAGAGAATAAAATTTACTATCTTCTATGGTTTAAAAGGTTTTTCATCATTTTTATTGTTGAGACTCAGCTTAATAAATAATCTAACATCATCCTTGCACTACGGCCAATGATATTCATTAGTATAGCAACCAGAAATTATCCATGCACTACGGACCAAGGATATTCGTGTATTCATCAATGGTCATGGTCATGCCAACAACTGTCCATCAATGAACTACGGGCCAATGAGGACTTTTACCACATCATTTGTAACATTACTATTAAGTGATTATAAGAATAATCCTTGAGTCATAATCATACCAAGTCCATCTATGCACTACAGGCCACAGATGACTTTCAACAAAATATAAACATGAGGATGATGACAATGATATATGAATTCAATAAAACAAGTTGAAGAATTTATTTATCCAGGAACTAATAACGTTCAAATTGTCAACATGATACTTCTTTATAGAGTAAAATTCAAGAATGCTCAGAAGAATATTTCCATGAAAAGATACTGGATGAAGCGCAAATATGAAAGATATTCCACTAATTTCATGGAGTATAGAAGTCAAAACTTTAACTAACTGAGTATAATAAAGAATGGAATAACAAAAGAAATTACCATGCATGCGCTATTGCTTGCATAGGCGAGTTATTCCAATGAATAATAAATAACGGAACCGAAAGTCAGCGTATCTACGCACCGACAAGATATATTCAACGAATAATAAAGAATGGAATAACAACGAAATCACCATGCAGCGTGATTTCACATGATAAAGTTATTCCAATGAATAATAAATAACGGAATCGGTCCCATAAAAAGCACATACATGTATTCCAATGAATAATAAAAAGACGAAACCAGTCCCACGTAAAATGCATGTACGTGATGTTCCAAATGCATAATAATAAAAATGGAATAACAAAGTAGAAATCACCTAGTATAGGGTAGACCGCATATACAGGTTATTCCAACAGAATAATAAAGAATGGAATAACAGAAGTTCTCTTCATGAATATGAAAAATATAATACCCCTTACCGTAAAGGAAGAGTATTCCGACTGGTAGGGCGAGAATATTCTTTAAGAAAGCTAGCACTACGTTCAAAGTTTCTTAAAACTCTAAAAAAATATGCTCAAGATTATAGAAGATAATTTCTCTGAATTTCTGGTGTGATTTCTATTCTAACTAAGCATCCTATTTATAGGAGAATAGAAGGGCACTGTGCAAGAAAATCACGGATGCAATCGTTGTATAATTCACGGATGAAAACTTTGAGAATCACGGATGCTTAATTTCAAACAACCATCCAATAAAAACAAAGCAACAAAAATAAAATAAAATATATATATAAACACATGCTGCCATTATATATATATATATATATATTATATACACCACTGGTTTTTTTCTTCCCCCCGTAACCAACATAAATCCCCCACCTTCTGACCACTTTTCAAACATATACATAATATATATATAATAATAATACTTAATCCACCAATTCCACTTTTCCACCAAAATTCTACTTTTCCACCATTTTCCACTCACACACACATAATATTATATATATATATATATATATATATATACACCACTTGGTTTTTTTCTTCCCCCCGTAACCAACATAAATCCCCCACCTTCTGACCACTTTTCAAACATATACATAATATATATAATACTAATACTTAATCCACCAATTCCACTTTTCCACCAAAATTCTACTTTTCCACCATTTTTCACTCACACACATAATATTATGTATATATATATATATATTCCACCCACCACACACATTACAAACTTATATATATAAATAACCTCAATATTTTTAACAACATTTATCATCATTATTATAATTCACAATATTAATCGACCAGGTCGTTCCCAAGAAAGAGGGGGTTTTCCAATAAGGATTTTTTCCTATTGGCACGCAATTAGGTGACCAAACCTCTCATTGGCAGAACTTCTAGACATCGTTAATATTGTAAATAATAATATTAATAACTCTATCGTCTCAATTATTGATTTAATAATATATAAAAATATCGACAATAATTGAATCAAATGACGTGAGATACTATGCAACAATTATTATAGCAATAATTTGAACAAAATTGAGTGACTTCTCACGTAAGCATCAATAATCAATACCGTGTGTTACTATGCAACCACGCCAGATATTCTTTGTACTTTTAACACCGTGTGTTTGACGATTAACGATAAAACTTAGTCGTTATTTTTATAAAAAATATTTTTGTCATTTTCTCAATCCGGCAAATAATAATTTCGCTTGTGGGGTCCACCAATGATTGTCTGTCCCCCTCGAATATTCTCTGTTTTAAAGCGAATATTCCCAGGCCAATCGAATATTATATAACAACATGCGTATTTTTGCAAAATTTATAAATATTACCCACAACTATAACATTATATCAAATTTATTCCATAATATTCAAAAATGATAATTATAGAAAATACATTTTTATTCATAAAAGTTGGGGTCTTACATATTGTATTTTATCAGTTTAACATTGTTGAAGACTAATTATAATTTATTCTGCATTATCTTAGTCATAATATTTCTTCTTTGGGCTAGTTGATCTCACCTTTTCTTTCAACATTCTCTTGAGAAAAATGAGAACGTGGCATGGAACTAGTCGGGGAATGGAATGACGGTCCAGATGAAAGTATTAGTAGTCCTCACTATTCTGTTAAATAGTGTGACATTAAATGTAATAAGGACTTATTCTGAGAATGGATATTGTCTAGGAGACAATATTTGTATTAAAACTCACATCTCTCTTGTTGTATATTAAAGATTGTATTCTGTACCATGTATTTGGCGACTCAGAATAGGTGATGTATACCTATTTTGGGGGCATCACGGTTAAGTATCAAAGCTTAGGGATACGATCCTGGGCCGAGATGTGAGACAAGAATTAGAAGGGAGAGGCGAAATTCTTTTCATTTAGTATGACCTACCTAAGTTTATTTGATATTTAACTGGTCGGTCAGAGTATAGGGATAATATGTGATATGTTATTTAACCTTTGTTTTGTGGCAGTATTTAAAAATGACATCCGAGAATGTTGAGAATATCAATGGAGCACAGGAGGCCGTTGAGTCTCCACAGATCAATAATCAGGATAATGTGCATTAGGAAGGCGACATTCCTCAGGCAAACAACAACACTGACCAAATGATGAACGATAGAATGTTCAGAGGCTTTATGCAATTTATGTAACATCAGGCAAGAGCGGCTCCTGTCCAAAATGCAGGTGGAAATACTTGCAACTCTCGGACGGTCACCGCCAAGCAGTTTAAGGAACTGAGACCACCGGAGTTTTTTGGAGAGCCAAAACCACTTAAAGCGGAGACGTGGATAAAATAGATCTGCAAGATATTTGATGTCTTGGGATGGCCCGAGGAGCAAAAGGTTCCCTTTTCCACCTTCATGTTGCGTGCAGAGGCAGATTATTGGTGGGAATCTGTAAAACATACTCAACCTACCGCATTGAAGATGACTTGGGAGAAGACTTGGGAGAAGTTCCAAGAATTGTTCAACGACAAGTACTTTCCCAAAAGTATTCGTCACATGAAAGAGGTAGAATTCATCAAGCTGGAGCAAAACAACATGACCTTGTCGCAGTACGAAGCCAAGTTTGCCGAGTTTTCCCGGTTTGCGTCCCATTTGGTTGATAATAAGGAGAGAATGACGCGAATGTTTTTAAGAGGTTTAAAACCTGAGATACGTCAATATCTTATCTCTCATAAACTGTGTTTGTATTCAGATGTTGTTAATAGGGCTCAATTATTGGAGCGTGATAATGAGTCAACCCAACCAAAAGATAACAGCCGACAAAATGATAATACTTAGTGAGAAAGCGATCATCGAGCGGTGACAACAAGCGTCGAGGAATCAACAGGCCAGAAATGGTAACCACTTCGGTGGTAATCAAGGCCAAAACAGTAAGAATGGACATTTCAAGAAGAGGAGATTCAACAATGATGGAAAGACGTCAGCACCAGAACCCGTTGTTAAGGAAGGAGAACAACCGCCTATCATATGCTTCAAATACGGAGGGGAGGGACACATCAGTCCAAATTGTGCGATGCCATCCAAAGCATGTTATAATTGTGGAAGAGAAGGTCACCTAGCCCAATTTTATCGTTTACCGAAGACAAGTTCAACTAGGATGGAGGCACTAAATGTCAGTCCCCAAAAAAGTCAAAGCCATTAGTCTGAGGAGGCGTTTGTTGTGACCTCCCGAAAGCAAGGAACCCGAACGAGGTCATCACGGGTAAGCTTATCATAAACTCTAGTGAAGTATATACCTTATTTGATACTGGTTCTACCCATTCTTTTATTTATTCTACTTGCGCTCAACGTTTAAATTTGACTCCAGAGAAATTGGACTTTGACTTATCTGTTGAAACTCTGTTGGGAGAAACCTTCATTACATCCACTGTTTATAAGTCTTGTTTGGCTCAAATCGATACCCTCACATTACCTGTCGATCTTATTGCATTAAAAGTACTTACATTTGACGTAATTCTAGGGATTGATTGGTTAACTACTCATCATGCAAAAATTGATTATTTTCGTAAGGTTGTTAGCTTTCATATTCCTAACCAACCAATTATGCGAATTCAAACAACCAAACCATTAAAATCAATCACTGTCATCTCAAGCCATAAAGCTATTCGTTTATTGAAAAATGGATGTCAAGCTTTCTTAGCTCATGTCACGGATCTAAACAAAAATACGTCACTTTTGAATGATATTTCTGTTGTTAATAAATTTCCTGACGTATTCCCTGAAGAACTTCCTTGCCTACCCCAAGAGCGTGAAATTGAATTTTGTATCGACTTTGAACCCGGTACAAAATCCATTTCCAAAGCCCCATATCGAATGACTCCTATTGAACTTCAGGAGTTAAAGACCCAATTGCAGGAATTGTTAGACATTGGCTTTATTCGTCCTAGTACTTCTCCTTGGTGCTCTCTGTTTCTATTCGTGGAGAAGAAAGATGGGAGTATGTGACTTTGTATTGATTATCGGGAGTTGAATCATGTCACCATCAAAAATAGGTACCCATTGCCACGTATTGATGACTGTTTGACCCGATTGCAAGTAGCCAAATTCTTTTCAAAGATTGATCTTCGTTAGGATATCACCAATTGAAGATTAGAACGGCGACATTCCAAAGACGGCTTCGTAACTCGATGACGGGCATTATGAATTCTAGTCATGTCCTTTGGATTGACTAATGCTCTGGTGCCTTCTTCATGGATATGATGAACCGAGTATTCAAGAATATTTGGATCACTTTGTGGTCGTCTTTATTGATGACATCCTTATTTATTCCAAAAGCCGTGAAGATCATGAAAGCAACACTTGAGGTCGACACTCCAAAAGCTTCGTGAATATAAGCTTTATGCCAAGTTGAAGAAATGTGAGTTACGTCAGAAGAAGTAGCATTCCTTGGGCACGTGGTATCAAGTCGTGGAATATCTGTTGACCCAAAGAAAGATTGAAGCAATTGAAAGTGGGAGTTGAATCAGATGTTTTACATCTAACCGGTTCCGCTTTATTATTATTCTTCGCTGGAACATCCATGCATGTGTTTTACACCCACCTGGTTCCGTCTTTATTATTCTCATTGGAACATCACATGCATGTGTTTTACACCGGACTGGTTCCGCCTTTTATCATTCATTGGAATATCCATCATGTGTTTTACACCGATCCGTTTCATCTTTATTATTCTGTTGGAACATCCCGTCTTGGTGTGAATTTCACGACTTTGGTTCCGTTATTATTATTACATTGGAATAACTTTTGCCTACATCTGCACCGCATGCACGGTGATTTCTTTTGTTATTCCATTCTTTATTATACCCAGTTGGTTAAAACTTTGACTTCTATACTCCATGAAATTAGTGGAATATCCTTGATATTTGTGTTTCATCCAGTATCTTTTCATGGAAATATTCTTCTGATCATTCTTGAATTTTACTCTACAAAACGATGATCATGTTGATAATTTGGACGTTAATAATTCCTGGATAAAATAATTCTTGAACTTGTTTTATTGAATTCTTATATCATTGTCATCATCCTCATGTGTATATTATGTTGAAAGTCATCTGTGGCCTGTAATGCATAGATGGACTTGGTATGATTATCACCAGAGACTATGTGGTGTAATCATGACCGTAATGTTACAAATGATGTGATAAAAATCCTCAGTGGCCGTAGTTCATTGGTGGACAGTTGTTGGCATGATCATGACCATTAATGAATACACAAATATTCTTGGCCCGTAGTGCATGAATAATTGTGGTCGTGATACTAAAGAATATCCTTGGCCGTAGTGCAGGGGGTGATTCGATGATGTGGAATATTTATTAAAGCTGAGTCTCAACTATAACAGTGATTAAAACCTAAAAGATAGTAGACTTTATTTTCTACTTGACTCTTTTAATGGATTGCATATTTCGCTGTAGTTAAACTGGTTGTCTATTGTATTTTATCACTTTAACATTGTTGAAGACTATTGATAATTGATTCTGCATTATCTTAGTCATAATATTTCTTACTGGGCTAGTTGAGCTCACCCTTTCTTTCACATTTTCTCTTGTGAAATGAGAATATAGTTTGGGACGAGTCGGAAGCGAGTGATGGTCCTCGAAGATAGCATTAGTAGTCCTCACTATTCTGTGAAATAGTGTGATAATAATTGTAATGAGGACTCCTTTTTGAGTTTGTATAATATCTAGTAGACGATATTTGTATTTAAACTCACAGTTTATGTATTAAGTTGTATTTAAATTTTGTACCATGTAAGTGGCGACCCAAGATGGGTGATGTATACCTAATTTTGGGGGCGTCACAGTTGGTATCAGAGCTTAGGGATATGATCCATGGCTAAGATGTGAGAATAGTACTAGGAGGGAGAGACGGGAATACCTTCGCTAGTATGACTACCTAAGTTTATGTGCTATTTTATTGGTTGGTCGTAAGATAGGGATAATTTGTTACATGTCAATTAACCTTTTGTTTTGTGGCGATGTCTGAAAATGACATCCGAGAATGTTGAGAATAAGAATGGAGCGCAGCGATCGTTGATTCACCACATATCAATAATCGGGATAATGTGCATCGAAGAGGCGACAATCTCTCACGCAAACAACAACACCGACCAAATGATGAATGATCAAATGTTCGGAGGCTTTATGCGATTTATCAATGCAATGAGCGAGAGCGACTCTCGTCCAAAAACGTAGGTGGAAACACGGAAAACTCTCGGTGGTCACCGCTAAACAATTCAAGGAGCTGGGACCACCGGAGTTTAAGGGAGAGCCAAAACCACTTCTGGTGGAAGCATGTGTGAGACCCCAGATTTTATCAATAAAGATTTAAATTTTGTCGAAATAATTTTTAATATTATGGTGTGAATTTGAGATAATATTATAGTTGTGGGTAGTATTTATAAATTTTGCAAAGTATGCAAGTGGTTATATTATATTCGATTGGTCGGGGAATATTCGGTTTAGCGAGGGAATATTCGTGCAACTACTCAATCATTGGTGGACCTCACGAATGTATTATCGGCCGGATTGAAAACGACAAAAATATTTTATTGAAATAACGACGGAAGTTTCTGGTTGATCTTTGTTGAACTACTCGGTAGTAAAAAAAGTACAACGATGTCGTGTGGTTGCGTAGTAGCGCACCAGATTGATTATTGATGCTTATGTGAGAAGTCACTCGGTTTGATTCCATTATTGTCGATTAATTAATAATGAATTATTATAGCGATAATGACGCGTTTTGTTTTATTCAGTATTATTAACGTAATAAAAAAAGTAAAACATCTTTTATATAAAATGTAATACTTTATTAAAGTTATTACATAAATAGAATATATTATATTTTATTATGCATAGTGTTGCGTAGTGTTTTTCAGATAGTGTTTTGCATAGTATTGCATAGTGTTTTGCATAGTAAAATATTTTTATATAAATAGAATATATTATATTTTATTTAAAAGATTTTGCTTTAAATATGGACCGCCGATTAAAGTAAATCAATCTGACCGCTTCATGGATTAATTACTATGCATTCTATTTTCCTATAAATAGAAGCTCATTCCTTCATTATTTTCTTACGAATTCACTGAAACTCTACAGAGAGAAATTATAGAGAGAAGCTATAGAGAGAAAATCTATAGAGAGAAAGAAGAAGAGTATTCTGGTACTTCACTACTTTGATATCCAGTGTCTTTTACGGTAAGGAATATTATTTGTTGTACCCGTAAGGTGTTATTCTTTCTTCTTGAAGAGAACTTCATTATTCCATTCTTCTATTATTCATTGGAACATCCTGTCTGCATGTGTTTTACACCTGACCGGTTCCGCTTTTATTATTCTGTTGGAACATCCTGTGCATGTGTTTTACACCGGACTGGTTCCGCTCTTTATCATTCTGTTGGAATATCCTATCGTGTGTTTTACACGGATCTGGTTCCATCTTTATTATTCTGTTGGAACATCACATTGTGTGAATTTCACGACACGGTTCCGTTGTTATTATTACATTGGAATAACTTTGTCTCTGCAATCTGCATGCATGGTGATTTCTTTTTTGTTATTCCATTCTTTATTATACCCAATTGGTTAAAACTTGGACTTCTATACTCCATGAAATTAGTAGAATATCCTTGATATTTGCGTTTCATCCAAAGATCTTTCATGGAAATATTCTTCCGATCATTCTTTAATTTTACTCTCTACGAAACAAAGATGTCGTGTTGACAATTTGGGCGTTAATAATTCATGGATTAAATAATTCTTGAACTTGTTTTATTGAATTATTATGTCTTTGTCATCATCCTCATGTTATATTATGTTATCTTTGGCTTTACGTGCGTAGATGAACTTAGTATGATTATGACCGAGGATCATTCGGTATAATCACGACTTGATATAAATGATGTGACAAAAGTCCTCGGTGCACTTTGTAATGCAAGATGATGGATAGTTTTTGGGTATGATTATGACCGGGGGTGATTCGGTATAGATAGTCATGACCATTGATAATTTGATGAAAATCCTTGGCCGTGTATGCGGGATGATTAGATGTGGTGGTTTATTTATTAAAATTTGAGTCTCAAATGATAAAAATTGATGAAAACTTTTAAAACCTAAAAGATAGTAGACTTTATTCTCTACTGACTCTTTTAATGGATTGCTTATTTCATTGCAGATTAAACCGGTTTTTCATTGTATTTTATCGGTTTAACATCATTGAAGGCTAATGATAATTTATTCGCATTATCTTAGTCATAATATTTCTTCTTGGGCTAGTTGAGCTCACCTTTTCTTTCACACCGTTCTCTTGAGAAATGAGAACATACCGGGAGACGAAGTCGGGAAGCGGAGTAATGGTCCGAGGATAGCATTAGTAGTCCTCTCTATTACGTGAAATAGTGTGATAATAGTTGTAATGAGGACTCCTTTTGAGTTTGTATAATATCTAGTAGATAATATTTGTATTCAAACTCACGATTTATGTCGTATTATACACCGGCATGTTATATTAGTAAGTTGTATTTGAATTTATGTACCATGTAAGTGGCGACCCAAGATGGGTGACGTATACCTAATTTTGGGGGCGTCACAGCATGGATAAACCAGATTACTAAGATATTTGATGTCTTGGGATGCTCCGAGGAGCAAAAGGTTCCTTTTGCACGCCTTTATGTTGCGCGGAGAGCGCAGATTCTTGGTGGGAATCGGTAAACGTACTCAACTTCTTTGTCTCAAGATATCTTGGGAGAAGTTCCAGAGTCGTTTCACGACAAATACTTTCACGAAAGTATTCGCCATACGAAGGAGGTGGAGTTTATCAAGTTGGAACAAAACAATATGGCCAGTGTCGCAATACGAGGCAAAATTTGCGAGTTATCACGGTTCATCCCCACTGGTGGATAATGAAGAGAGAATGGCGCGAATGTTTTAAGAGGTTTGAAGTCGGAGATACGTCCAACATCTTATTTCTCATAAACCGTGTTTGTATTCGGGATGTTGTAAATAGGGCTCGATTAGTGGAGCGCGATAATGAGTCAACGCAACTAAAAGAGAGCGGTAATTAAAAAATTATAATACCAAATGTGAGTAGTCGTCGAAGCGGTGACAACAAGCGTGGAGAATCAACGGGCGGATATGGTAACCACTTCTGGTGGTAATCGGGGCAAAACAATAAGAATGGACATTTCAAAAAAAGGAGATTCAACAATGATGGAAAGACGTCGAAGACCAAAGACCGTTGTTGTTAAGGAAGGAGAAAGACCACCTATCATATGCTTCAAATGCGAGGAGAGGACACATCGATCAAACTGCGTCCATGCCGTCAAAGCATATTATAATTGTGGAAGAGAAGGTCACTTAGCTCGATTTTGTCTTTTACCGAAGACAAATTCAGCTAGGATGGAAGCACCAAAGGCCGTCCCAGAAAATTCAAAACCGGTAGTGCGAGGGAGAGCGTTTGTTGTGACCTCCCAGAGAGCAAGGAACCCGAATGAGGTCGTCATGGGTAAGCTTATTATAAACTCTAATGAAGTCTATACTTTATTTGAAACCGGTTCTACCCATTCTTTTATTTCTCCTACTTGCGTTCATCGATTAAATTTGACTCCAGAGAAATTAGACTTTGACTTATCTGTAGAAACTCCGTTGGGAGAAACCTTCATTACATCCACTATTTATAAGTCTTGTTTGGTTCAAATCGGTACCCTCACATTACCTGTCAATCTTATTTCATTAAAAATACTTGCATTTGACGTGATTCTAGGGATTGATTGGTTAACTACTTATCATGCAAAAATTGATTGTTTTCGTAAGGTTATTAGCTTTCATATTCCTAATCAACCTATTATGCGAATTCAAACGACCAAACCATTAAAATCAATCACGGTCATCTCAAGCCATAAAGCTATTCGTTTATTGAAAAACGGATGTCAAGCTTTCTTAGCTCATGTCACAGATTTAAACAAAAATACGTCAGTTTTGAACGATATTTCTATTGTTAATAAATTTCTGACGTATTCCCGAAAACTTCCTTTACTACCCCAGGCGTGAAATTGAATTTTGTATCGACCTTGAACTCGGTGACAAAACCTATTTCAAAGCCCCATATCGAATGGCTCTATTGAACTTCGTGAGTTAAAGACCCAACCGCAGGAATTGTTAGACATTGGCTTTATTCGTCCTAGTACTTCTCCTTGGGGTGCTCCTGCTCTATTCGTGAAGAAGAAAGATGGGGTATCGACTTTGTATTGATTATCGGGAGTTGAATCATGTCACCATCAAAATAGGTATCCATTGCCACGTATTGATGACTGTTTGACCAATTGCAAGGAGCCAAATTCTTTTCAAAGATTGATCTTCGTTCCTTGGATATCACCAATTGAAGATTAGAACCACGACATTCCAAAGACGACTTTCGAACTCCTATGACGGCATTATGAATTCTTAGTCATGTCCTTTGGATTGACTAATGCTCCCTTTGCCTTCATGGATATGATGAACCGAGTATTCAAGGAATATTTAGATCACTTTGTGGTTGTCTTTATTGATGACATCCTTATTTATTCCAAAAGCCGTGAAGATCATGAAAGCAACACTTGAGGTCGACACTCCAAAAGCTTCGTGAATATAAGCTTTATGCCAAGTTGAAGAAATGTGAGTTCGGCTTGAAGAAGTAGCATTCCTTGGGCACGTGGTATCAAGTCATGGAATATCTGTTGACCCAAAGAAAGATTGAAGCTATTCAAAGTTTCGGAACAACCTAAATCGATGGATCAAGTGACGTAGCTTTCTCGGTTTAAATTTGGTTATTATCGGAGATTCGTGGAAGGATTTTCTCGAATCGCTACTCCATTGACTCAAATGACTCGGAAAGATACAAAGTTCGGTTGGAGCGAAGAATGTGAGAGGAGTTTTCAAGAACTCAAGAGGAGACTTATTTCAAAGACCTGCTCGGCAATACCATTTGCTCTCGGAGGATTTGTCATCTACAATGATGCTTGAGCAAAGGATTGGGATGTGTTCTCATCTGACATGGAAAAGTTATAGCTTATGCCTCATGACAACTCAAAGAATATGAGAGGAATTATCCTACTCTATGATCTAGAGTTAGCGGTGTTATCTTTGAACTTAAAATTTGGAGGCATTACTTGTATGGGGAGAAAGTGGAGATCTTTACGGATCATAAAAAGCCTCAAATATTTCTTCACTCAAAGGAACTCAACATGCGACAACGACGTTGGCTTGAATCTGTTAAAAGATTATGATCATACCATCCAATACCATCTTGGAAAAGCGAACGTGGTAGGCGACGCATTGAAGCGTAAGATCGTATGCAAAGTCTGAGTGCGTTATAGTCAACACAAAGGCCCATTTGTGTGACTTGCAAAGGATGGAGATAGAGTTAAAGACTCTGGGGACGCATGTGATGATAATGAATATACGAGTAGAAACCGACTTTTAATCGATAAAGTTAAAAGTCGCTTTCGATTCTATGGACACGAGGCGATGCGTATGAGGAAGAAAGTGCAAGAAGTCTGCTATCTTAGGAAGCAAGAATCGATGAAGAAGGAATACTTGAGTCAACTCCGGACTTTGTGTTCCTAACGACCACGATTTAAAGTATAATATCATGATGATGGGCGCACAACACACCATTTGCAATCCATCTCAGGAGTACCAAAATGTATCATGATATTCGCTATACATTTTGGTGGAAGCAATATGAAGAGAGAGATAACGTATTTATCTCAAGGTGTCTAACTTGTCAACGAGTTAAAGCGGAGCATCAAGTACCAAAAGGTCCATTGCAACCACT
This sequence comes from Panax quinquefolius, assembly GCA_020205615.1. Lineage (NCBI taxonomy): Eukaryota > Viridiplantae > Streptophyta > Magnoliopsida > Apiales > Araliaceae > Panax > Panax quinquefolius. The sequence continues at coordinate 32,600,383 of CM035156.1, read as the reverse complement.
TAAAATTCCGAATGGAAGTGGGAGCACATTACCATTGATTTCGTTCTGCGGTCTTCCTAAGGTTTCTCAAGGCATTGATGCGATTTGGGTCATTGTTGATAGATTGACCAAGTCTGCTCATTTCTTACCGATCACGAGAAACTTATACACTTGAACATCTTGCTCATTATGTACATAAACGAGATTGTAAGATCGCGTGGTATCTTGGGTATCCATAGTTTACGATCGAGACCCAAGATTCACTTCACGATTTTGGGTTAGTTTGCAAAAAGCTATGGGCACAGACTTACGATTTAGCTTCGGCGATATCATCCTCAAACCAGACGGACAATTGGAGAGGACTATTCAAACTCTTGAAGATTTATTAAGACTCGTGTCCTTGATTTCAAGGAAGTTGGGACAAGTTCTTACCATTGGTGGAGTTTTCCTACAACAACAGCTTATCAAACAAGTATTGGCATGGCTCCATTCAAGCGTTGTATGGAAGAAAGTGTCGTTTTCAATATCTTTGGGATGAGGTGGGTGAAGCAACGTTGTTGGGACCGGGAGTTGAATACGTATGACTACTTTAAAAGATTCAAACGATCCGACAACGTATAAAAACCTCACAAAATCGACAAAAGAGTTATCTTGATCTTCATCGAAAGGACATGGAATTCGATATAGGAGATCGTGTGTTGTTAAGAGTTGCTCCATGGAAAGGAGTTATAAGATTTGGAAAGAGAGAAAACTTAATCCTCGATTCATCGGTCCATTTTAATCCTCGATCGAGTAGGAACTGTGGCTTTATAGACTCGCTTTCTACCGCCAAATATGTCTCGTGTTCATAACGCTTTTCACATATCCATGTTACGTAAATATGTGAAAGACCCGAACCATATTATTGAGTTAGAACCGGATGAAATAGCGGAAGATTTGACGTATGAAGAGGTTCTGCTCAAATTTTGGATAAGAAGGAACATATTCTACGCTCAAGGTTATACCTCAAGTCAAAGTTTTGTGGAGGAACCATGATGTTGAGGAAATGACTTGGGAGTTAGAATCAAATGAAATCAAGGTATCCTTACCTCTTCGACATACCGTGCACGCACCACTAATTTCGAGGCCAAATTTCATAAGAAGGGAGGTTGTAAGACCCCAGCTTTTATAAATAAAGATGAATTTTTCTATAAATATTATTTTTGAATATTATAGAATAAATTTGATATAATGTTATAGTTGTGGGTAATATTTATAAATTTTGCAAAGTATGCAAGTTGTTATAAAATATTAGTTTTGGTGGGAATATTCTTTTTGTTAGGAATATTCGCATAACTACTCAATCATTGGTGGACCCCACAAATGTAATTATTGTTTTGATTGAGAGAATCGACAAAAATATTTTATAAAAATAACTACGGAGGTGTTTACCGTTAAAACCGCTGAACTACCCTAAGTGGTAAAAATACGATGTCTGGCGTCGTTGCGTAGTAGCACACTAGATTGATTATTGATGCTTTACGTGAAAGTCACTCAATTATGCTTAATTATTACTTCTACGATAATTGCTTTGCATCATATCTCTTATATTATTGATTCAATTATTGTCACAATGTCATCTCAGATAATATATTATAGTATTAAATCAATAATTGAGACGACAAGTTATAAATGATTAATAATTGTTGAAAGATTAAATATGTGTTGATTAAAAATAAAATGATTTGTGGTAAGTTTGATTATTTTATGGGGGCTCATATGTCATCATCAAAGAGTCTCTTCGTCGATAGTAATTACCTTTGTGAATAGTATTTACCTTCGCCGATAGTAATTACCTTGTGAATAGTAATTACCTTCGTCGATAGTAATTACCTTTACCGACGACGTCGAACCACTTGTCGTTTCACATTACTGAGCGTCGAACCACTTGTCGTTTCACATTACAGTGCGTCGAACCACTTGTCGTTTCACATTACAAAGCGCCAAACCACTTTTCTTTTCACATCATCATCGTCGAGCCACTTGCGCTTTTCATACTGGCGGTCTTTAAGCTAGAAATCTTCTATAAATAGAGGCTGAGTGCTTCATTATTTTTCACTTAATTCATTCAAGCTATAGAGAGAGAAAGTATAGAGAATAAGAGAGAAAGAGGAAGAGTATTTTATTACTTATCTTTTTGCAGATTCAATCTCCTACCAAAAGTAAGGGTGTTATTCTTTCTTATTCATGAAGAGAAGCTGTTTGTTATTCCATTGCTTATTATTCTGCTTGGAATAACTTTTGTATACGTGGTTTACCCTATACTTGGTGACATTCTTCTATTATTACGCTGGAACATCCTGTCGTGTGTTTTACACCGGACTTCGGTTCCGCCTTTTATTATTATTCTTGGAACATCACATGCTGTGTGTGTTTACACCGGACTGGTTCCGCCTCTTTATTATTATTCTACTTGGAACATCCTGCATGTGTTTTTTACACCCACTGTTTAAAATCTTTATCATTATTCTGTTGGAACATCCTGCACATGTGTTTACACACCGACTGGTTCCGCTCTTTATTATTCTGTTGGAACATCCTGCTTGTGTGAATTTCACCGACTCGGTTCCGTTATTATTATTCTGCATTGAATAACTTTATACATCGCGGCACCGCATGCATGGTGATTTCTTTTGTTATTCTATTCTTTATTATACCCAATTAGTTAAAACTTTGACTTCTATACTCCATGAAATTAGTGGAATATCCTCGATATTTGCGTTTCATCCAAAGATCTTTTCATGGAAATATTCTTCCGATCATTCTTGAATTTTACTCTATAAAACAAAGATCATGTTGATAATTTGGGCGTTAATAATTCTGGATAAAATAATTCTTGAACTTGTTTTATTGAATTCTTATATCATTGTCATCATCCTCATGTATGTATATTATGTTGAAAGTCATCCGTGGCACGTAATGCATAGATGGACTTGGTATGATTATGACTGAGACTATTCGATGTAATCATGGCCGTAATGTTACAAATGATGTGATAAAAATTCTCGATGGTAGTAGTGCATTGGTGGGATGATTGTTGGCATGATCATGACCATTAATGAATACACAAATATTCGTGGCCGTGAGTGCATGAATAATTGTGGTCGTGATACTAAAGAATATCCTTGGTAGTAGTGCGGGGGTGATTCGATGATGTGGAATATTTATTAAAGTGAGTCTCAAATATAACAAATGATGAAAAACCTTTTAAAACCTAAAAGATAGTAGACTTTATTTTCTACTTGACTCTTTTAATGGATTAGATATTCCATTGCAGCTTAAACCGGTTATCTATTGTATTTTATCGGTTTAACATTATTGAAGACTATTGATAATTGATTCTGCATTATCTTAGTCATAATATTTCTTCTTTGGGCTAGTTGAGCTCACCCTTTCTTTCACCGCTTTCTCTGTGAAATGAGAATATAAATTTGGACGCAGTCGGGGAAATGAGTGATGGTCCCAAGATAGCATTAGTAGTCCTCACTATTCATGAAATAGTGTGATAATAATTGTAATGAGGACTTCTTTTGAGTTTGTATAATATCTAGTAGAGCGATATTTGTATTTAAACTCACGGTTTATGTATTAAGTTGTATTTAAATTCTGTACCATGTAAGTGGCGACCCAAGATGGGTGATGTATACCTAATTTTGGGGGCGTCACAACGACGTTGGCTTGAACTGTTGAAAGATTAAGATCATACCGTCCAATACCATCCTGGAAAAGCGAACATAGTAGTTTGTATTTATTGAGTAGAAGATCATATGCGGCACGAGTGCGATATTGACAACGCAGGCCCATTTTGTGTGACTTAAAAGGATGGAGATAGAGTTAAAGACTCAGGGACCCATGTGATGATGGCGAATATCTGAGTAGAACCGACTTTAATTGATAAAGTTAAAAGCGCTTTCGAGCTACGTGATCTGGAGTTGATGCGTATGAGGAAGTAAATCTGAAGGTCTTATGCGAAGCGAGAATCGATGAAGAAGGAATACTTTGAGTCAACTCCGGACTTTGTGTTCTAACGACCACGATTTAAAGTATAAAATCATGATGGAGGCGCACAACACACAGTTTACGATCCATCACGGGAGTACCAAATGTATATCGTGATCTTTGTCATACATTTTGGTGGAGCAATATGAAGAGAGAAATAAGCATTTGTTTATCTCAAGGTGTCTAACTTGTCAACGAGTCAAAGCAGAAAGCATCAAGTACCAAAAGGTCCATTGCAACCACTTGAAATTCCGAATTGAAGTGGGAGCACATTCTATGGATTTCAATTCTTCGGTCTTCCCAAGGTTTCTTAAGGCATAGATGCAATTTGGGTCATTGTTGATAGATTGACCAAGTCTGCTCATTTCTTACCAAGACGAGAAACTTATACGTGAACGTCTTGCTCGTATGTACATAAAAACGAGATTGTAAGACTACATGGTATGCCAATATCCATAGTTTACGATCGAGACCCAAGATTCACTTCACAATTTTGGGTTAGTTTGCAAAAAAGCTATGGGCGCAGATTTACGATTTAGTTCGACTTATCATCCTCGAGACGGACGTCTGATCGAGAGAGGACTATTCAAACTCTTGAAGATTTATTAAGACTCTGTCCTCTTGACTTCAAGGGAAGTTGGGACAAGTTCTTACCATTGGTGGAGTTTTCCTACAACAACAGTTATCAAACAAGTATTGGCATGGCTCCATTCGAGGCGTTGTATGGAAGAAAGTTTAGCTTCTCCAAAGTATCTTTGGGATGAGGTGGGTGAAGCAACGTTGTTGGGGCCGGGGTTGAATACGTATGACAAAAAAAAGATTCAAACGATCCGACAACGTATAAAAACCTCACAAGGCCAAATAAAAGAGTTATCTTGATCTTCATCGAAAGGACGTGGAATTCGATATTGGAGATCATGTGTTGTTACGTGTTGCTCCATGGAAAGGAGTTACGAGATTTGGAAGAGAAAAGCTCAATCCTCGATTCATTGGCCCATTTTAATCCTCGATCGAGTAGGGATCGTAGCTTTATAGACTTGCTTTCCGCCAAGTATGTCTTGTGTTCATAACGTTTTTCATATATCCATGTTACGTAAATATGTGAAAGACCCGAACCACATTATTGAGTTAGAACTAGACGAAATAACGGAAGATTTAACGTATGAAGTGGTTCTTGTTCAAATCTTGGATAAGAAGGAACATATTCTACGCTCCAAGGTTATACCTCAAGACAAAGTTTTATGGAGGAAACACGATGTTGAGGAAATGACCTGGAAGTTAGAATCTGAAATGAAATCAAGGTATCCTTACCTCTTCGACATACCAGGTATACCCTAATTTTGAGGGCGAAATTTCTTAAGAAGGGGAGGTTGTAAGACCCCAACTTTTATGAATAAAGATGATTTTTCTATAAATATCATTTTTGAATATTATGGAATGAATTTGATATAATGTTATAGTTGTGGGTAATATTTATAAATTTTGCAAAGTATGCATGTTGTTATATAATATTCTATTGGTCGGGGAATATTCGTTTTAACAAGGAATATTCGTACGACGACACAATCATTGGTGGACATCACAACGAAATTATTATCGGATTGAGTAAACGATAAAAATATCTTTTTATGAAAATAACGGCGGAAGTTTTACCATTAACTGTTGAACTACTCGGTAGTAAAAGTACAATAATACGCGTGGTTGCATAGTAGCACACGGTATTGATTATTGATGCTTACGTGAGAAGTCACTCAATTTTATTCAATTATTGTCAATATTTTATATATTATTAAATCAATAATTGAGACGACGAAATTATTAATAGTATTATTTGCAATATTAACGACGTCTGAAGTTACATCGAGGAGAGGTTTGGTCACCTAATTAATTGCGCCAATAGGGAGAAATCCTTATTGAAAGCCCTCTTTCCTAGGGAGCGACACAGTCGATTAATATTGTGAATTATAATAATGATGATAAATGTTGTTAAAAATATTGAGAGGATTTTTTGAAGTATTTAATGTAAATTTTACTTATTTTATAGACCCTATTTACCCATTTTCAAAATAGTCAAGAGAAGTTATATATATATATATATATATATATATATATATATATAGATAGATAAAAACGATATATATTAAATATTGAATGGGTGGATTAATCCTAAAAGGGTGGGGGGGGGGGGGGAACACGGAGTACTATTATTTATTATAATATATATGTATTATATATGTTTATATATGAAAAGCATGATAAGGGGAAGGGACGGTGGTGCACGGGCTTGATAACCCGTGAACTTATATATATATATAATATATAATAAATATTATATTTTATTTAAAATATTTTGTTTTAAATCTGGACCGTCTGCTTTAAAGTAAATCAATCTGGACCGTTTCGCTGAATTAGTTACTATCGCGATTATTCTTCATAAATAGAAACTCATTCCTTCATTATTTCTTAAGAATTCATTGAAATTCTAGAGAGAAACTGTAGAGAGAAAGAAGAAAAGTATTCTACTACTTCACTACTCATATATTCAATACTCTTCTTCTTAAGGTAAGGGTTATTATATCTTTTGTATTCATGAAGAGAACTTCTGTTATTCCATTCTTTATTATTCTGTTGGAATATTCTGCATGCGCTTTCTGTGGGACTGATTCCGCCTTTATTATTACATTGGAATATCCTCATGCATGCGTTTTACGCCGGACTTGGTTCCGTCTTTATTATTCTGTTGGAATATCCTGTGTGTGCATTTTACGCCAGACCTGGTTCCGTTATTTATTATTCTGTTAGAATAACCTGTCTGTGCGGTCTATCGCATGCCTGGTGATTTCTTTTGTTATTCCATTCCTTTTTATACTCAGTTGGTTAAAGTTTTGGCTTCTATACTCCATGAAATTAGTGGAATATTCTTGATATTTGCGCTTCATCCAGTATCTTTTTATGAAAATATTCTTCTGAGCATTCTTGAATTTTACTCTACAAAGAAGTATCATGTTGACAATTTGGACGTTATTGGTTCCTGGATAAATTAATTCTTGAACTTGTTTTATTGAATTATTATGTCATTGTCATCATCCTCATGTTTATATTATGTTGAAAGTCATCTGTGGCCTGAAATGCATAGATGGACTTGGTATGATTATGACCAGGGATTATTCGGTATAATCATGACCTTAATATTATAAATGATGTGAAAAAAGTCCTCATTGGCTCGTAGTGCATTGATGGACAGTTTTTGGTATGATTATGGCTATGGATTCTCTTCGGCCAAAGGTGCAAAGATGAATTATTTTATGGCATGATCAAGACCGTTGATGAAAATACGATTATCTTTGGCCCGTAGTGCATGGATAATTTGTGGTTGTGATACTAATGAATATCCTTGGCCGTAGTGCAGGGATGATGTGGATTAATTATTAAGTTGAGTCCCAGCGATAAAAGTGATGAAAAATCTTTTAAATCATAAAAGATAGTAGATTTTATTCTCTACTTGACTTTTTTAATGGATTGCTTTTTCCGCTGCAGTTAAACTTGATGTCTATTGTATTTTATCAGTTTAACATTGTTAAAGACTAATGATAATTTATTCTGCATTATCTTAGTCATAATATTTCTTACTAGGCTAGTTGAGCTCACCCTTTCTTTCAATATTCTCTCTTCGAAATGAGAACGTAATAAAGACTAATCGGAGAACCGGAGTGACGATCTGTATGATAGTATTAGTAGTCCTCACTATTACATTAAATATGAAAGTATTATGCATACTGAGCCAATCATGTATGATGATAAAGCATATCTGTGTAATCAATCTTATTTATTTATTAATAAAAGAATTATTTATTAATGGCATTTATTATCTACATGGTCTTTGTTTTAATAATATGTGATAAACCCATAGTTTTAAGTAATACTTTTAGAATCATGATGAGATCATGCTAATGAGATCTAAATTCTTAGATAGCTTAAAACTAAAATGTTCCCAATCAATGGATTACTAAAAAGGGATTAGTAAATCCGGATAGATTGGTACATACGTCGTTCTTTCATTGGATGAGGATGGTTGATCTCACGATCATTTGTGTGGAGACACTAAAGGAAGTATGTAGGTGCTTATTAGAGAATAAGTTCACTTTGACGTGACTCATTAAGGAATACCTAATGGAGTTTTACTTACATCGATAGAATTCTGTAGTGATAGTAAGTACAAAATGATCCTTAGACTTGAGATCATCATAGTATCTTATATATAATAAATTACACTTTGACTTATTCCTTAAGACTCTTAGAGTATATCAAAGGGTATGTTTGGGTGTAATAAGTTAGATATGAAGATAATGAATGATCAATAAAGAATCTACCACTTCTAGTAAAGAAGAGAAATGTCCTATGTGATTCGATAAATGACAACCCGTGAATCCTTGGCGAGGTGGAATGAAATTAGAAAGTAGTTTCTAATTTGCATTCATTAGGAGTTGTGCATTTAGGAATCGAAATATATATAATTAAATAAAATAAGACTTGACAAGAATTCCATGTCTTATATTTAATTGGGACATTGTATGGTGGAATGATTGAATTGTCTGATAACTATTTACTCAAAGGTTCTTTTATGATTAATGTTGAAATCTATATTATCCGGAAAGTCGTTGTTATTTGAGGAGGCTTATCCCTATTGTAGAATAAATATTATTTATTTAAATGAGATTAGAATTGTTACAATTGATTTATTCACAACCTGGTTTAATATGGAGAACCTAAATGGTCACACCATAAAAGGAAGAATAATTATTTAAGAAGTTAATGGCATAATTGTAATAATATATTAAGTATATTTAATTTAATCTATGGTGATAGAATAAATTAAATAGCTTAATATTATTATTTAATATTTTAGAAATATTAAATATAAATTAATAAGAGGAGTCTTATTAATATTATTACAATTATTATTATTTTAATTTCTAAAAGGGTTTAGGAATTAATTTAATATAAGTACTCTCATTTATTCCTAATTGCATTAGGAGGGGAAAATTAGTTAAAGGAGTTTAATTAATTATTCCTAATAGGATTAGGGGAGCCCATTTAATTAAAAGAGTTTAATTAAATAAATAATACCTTATTTTAATTAAAATAGGGTTACATGATATCTTTATAAGAGGAGTCTTATATAAGATATCTAATATCATGTAATTCCAAGAGTTGGAGAATGACGCCTCTTTTCTATCTGAGATAGGAAAACTAGGATTTGAGCCAATACCCTTCTTCTTGAAAATTCTTCTTCCTCGGTGGATCACCTCTGTGAGGCCATACACTTGGGTGGCTTACATTGATCAAAGGAAGGAATCTATCCGGAGATTCAGGGAGATCGCGAGAAGTGGAGGTGAACTCTGCACTGAGGAAGCTCGTTTCTACAAGGGTATGATTCTATAACTTCTCATTCTTCGTTTTAATTAATAATATGCATAAAGGATGATCCGGTAATTGGTTTGTGAAAATTTTTAAAATCTAATTTTATTACGCTTCCGCTATTTTTGCAATTTGATTGCTACTTTGATTTTCACAAAACCTTACAAAATAGTGTGACAATAAATGTAATGAGGACTTATTCTGAGAATGGATATTGTCTAGGAGACAGTATTTGTATTAAAACTCACAGCTCTCTTATTGTATATTAAAGATTGTATTTTGTACCATGTATTTGGCGACTCAAAATATGTGATGTATACCTATTTTGGGGGCGTCACACTAACGATAATTTGTTCTATATTATCTTAGTCATAATATTCTTTACTGGGCTAGTTGAGCTCACCCTTTTCCTTTTTGTTCTATTTTTCTTCTCAAGAGGCGAGAATGTAGTGAGTACTAGTCGGGGTATGGAATGAAGATTCTAGAAAGTCGTTTTAGTAGTCATCACTATTTTGTAAAATAGTGTATCAATAATTGTAATGAGGACTTATTTGAGTGTTGATATTGTCTAGAAGACAATATTTATTTTTAAACTCACAGTTTATGTGTTGTCGTATTTTGCACGACAATTGTATTAATAAAGTTGTAGTTGTTTCTGTACCATGTATTTGGCGACTCAGAATGGGCGTTATATACCTATTTTGGGGGCGTCACACCTTATATAGGCGATGTGGTGTCAAACGGTAGGTCTTTCGGGTGACGTCTTTGACGCACACAATTATCAAGTGTCACGTGGATCTCCATGTCATAATTATAGGCGTTTGAAGTATCAATAAGTCTAAGCGGGCAGACATATTGGACCGTGGATCCTCCAAAAAGAAGAAAAAGTAATCCTCCACAATTTAATATGAAAGAAGAACAAGTATGAAAGACTAGTAACACCAAACAGAGGCTCCATCCCGCCAAAATAGTATTGCGAAATATAATCATCCGCCCATCCCAAACATCTACTACGAAATTTAATCCTCCCTCTCCATCCTAGCGATCTCGGGCATTCCGTCTCCATCTCAGGTAACACTTTTTCTCTCTTGAGATTTGCCCCCAAAATTAATTTTGTTTACAAATGGATTAATTGATATCAAAAAACATGGTTCAAACAAAAAACACACTCTCTTTTAATTGATATCATCCTACCCTTTCCATACATGGTTCAAAAAAAATATTACAAAGAAAAATCCCTAATTTTGGATTAAGTGTTTTGTTTTTGTTTTTTTTTTCTGTACAGATTTTTTTGGGCACAAATGGAAACAAAATCATTGAATATATCTTTAAGTACAGAGATGAATGAGCACATTGAGGAGAATGCTATGAACGATAATTCAGAATTTGATGAGTGTGTGGATAGTGCAGTAGCTGTAGATGAGATAAAAGATCCGGAAATAAGAATGAAATTTGACAATATTGATGCTTGTGTAGAATACTACATTAAATATGCTAACAAACAAGGGTTCCCAATGAAGAAAAGATATTCGGAAAAGGGTGATGATGGGGAGGTTAATTGTATAGTTCTTTCATGTTCTCAAACCGGACAAATAATAAGCAATTCAAAAAATGTCTTAAAAAAGCCTCCAAACAATAAAACATGATGTAAAGCTAAGATTAGGATTGTATTATGCCAATAATTTAGGATGCCATTTTCAAGAATATATGAAGAAACAAAGATATCCCCACAAACTTGTACAACTGGAGGTACCAAATAAACTTGACTTTTCCAATTGGACAAAAAAATGATTGTGAATTTCCTATCAACCATTAGAAAATGGCACACAACTAACTAATTCACTAAACTACTAATACCTTCTTTTGAAATAGTTAGCACTCATTTTACCCTTCAAGCTTCAGTACAACATTTCGCCTAAATTGTTAGCACTAATTTTACAAACTTCATCACTAAGCTCCATAAAAGAGCTTAAAATGCCAAGCAACATATCCCTCTTTTTATAGACCTGAAAAACACAAACCCACGCTCGAACATGGAAGTCATAATGAATTACAGGATGATCGTATAGTTTTTTCGCTAAAGTTGTCTTACCAAGTTCACCCATCCCTACAATTAATATAACTTCAAGCCGCTACACTGTGAATTCCGTAAGTTGCTCAAATAGATTCCTTGTTTCACCATCAAAGCCCACACAATTTTCTCCCTTAATTTTATCATCAGTCGGCCTACTGTTTATGTCATCTACATCGTCAATAAAAAGCACCAATTCCCTCAACCTTTCATAAGATTCAGAAAATTAACAATAAAAACATTTAAAGATTGCCCATGCAATTATCAATTAAAACACTTGACACAGTTTCCATTGAGAACATAAATAGAAAGAGGGACCCCAGTTTGGTACAATCCAGCAGATCACAAATGAGATGAATCAACAACCAATCATCAGTAGGTCAAAAAATTAACAATTAAAAGACAATTTTCACACATTTGCCCTACAAATCGTTAAACTTAGTTATTATGGAAAAAGATTGTTGTCTTTAAGATTGTGACCTAGTATGGATTTGATTTTTTTAAGATTCACTTGATTGTGTTTTGAGATCAGAGGCTCACAGCATATGATTTAAAAAAAATAATTAAAAACGACGGGAAAGAGAGAATAATGGGATGCACGGTCCAAATTTTCGGTCCAAATAAGAAGGAATTCAAATATAAGCCTCGAAAAAAGCCACCAGCTGACGACAACTAAAGTTTGAAGTTGGCACTTGGCCGGCAAACAGAACAGAAATCAGTCCACCGGCTAAGGAAAACCCCTACGGCCCCACCCGACTCATTTCAAATTGGAGTACTTCTTCAATCGGCTCAAACGTAACTGCATTATTCCCAATTTCCCACCCTGACCCCACAACACAAAACAATTATTCAAAATAACCCCTAATACTCTAAATTCACGCCAAATTCAAACACGTGTTTGTGGGGCTATTTGAAAATGATATTTAGTTCGGGTCCTGTTTTTGAAAAAGCTCAAAATAATTACAGAATCACAGAGACATATACAGGACTATTAAATGTTACTACAATAATACAGAGAGAGTGAGAGATATATATAGATACAGAGATATAGATAGGGGAACTGTAGAGAAAGAGAGGTCGTGATGACGATGGACCGCGAAAAGGAGAGAGAGATAGAGCTGGAGAGTGCAATGTACACTAATTGTTTATTATTAGGGCTGGATCCGTCGATCATCGGCGTCGGAGCCAACAACGGCGCCCCTCCGGTCGGATTATTTCGTCACTCTAATCCTAAATTGGGCGAACAGCTTCTCTACTTCATCTTATCCTCTCTTAGATGTCCAATTCAATCGGCTAAAGTATTTTGTTTCCCTCTCTCAATACACATTTCAATATATCAATATATATGTATGCATTTTTCCATTCAATTCCATTACATTTGAATCTGTTTTGCTTTTTTTTTTGTTGTTGCTAACATTGAGATCCTTTAGGATTTTGATAAAGTTTGGCCAATTTTCGATTCTGCACAATCTCGCGACTTTAGAAAGGTACTTTAATTCATTTGTATGGATTTGCTGTAGTTTATGCAATATTGCAATTCAGCGCTATCTGTTATTTTTTACGAGTTGATATAAATGTCCGTCTTTTGGGTACTATTTAGGTTGTTCAGGGAATTATAACTGAGCTGGAATCACAAGGGGCGTTCCCGAGGAGCAATTCAAGAGTTTCGTCCCTTGCTACATGTTGTGGACCGAGGTGAGTTGGTCAATCTTTTGTGTTTAAATTGAATTGGTATGGGGCATATTAGGAGAGAGATTTTGCAACTGAAACCACCATTGGTTCCGGTGACATATTGTGATTTTTTTCCGTAGAAACCCCACCCTTTACGGTTGCGGTTATGCTATATAAGCCACATCCTTTAAGGAATCGCACCCGTTTAGAGTTTTAAATATTTAAATATTTGTCATATTTTTGTATATGTTTTAGAGGTTTTTAAGTTCTATTGAAGTATGGTAGTGAATTTAATTTTAGAATATGTAATTTTGCATAGTTTAAGACTTTAAATTTGAAATAATGATTGTATTGTAGTAATGTATGCATTTTTATAATTTGTATAACACTAAAATTTAACTTTTCAATTTGAGGAATTGGAAGTTTGAATAATTTGTGATTGGTTTTCAAAAAATTAACTTTTTGTAATTGGGTATTGTTTACAATGTTTGAGATTTATTTGGAATTTGAACATGTTTATCATTTTTTTTTCAATTAGTTTTTGAGTTGAAATTGCACCATTTGAAACGGTACCACACCAATTCAAGCGGTTTAATGTTGCGGTTTCTAATTTAAGCAACCGCATCAAAGTGGTTTCATGTGCGGTTTTTGTTTTGGAACTGAACCAAATAGCGACATGCTCACCCCTAGGCCATATGGCCTATTTCACCCTTCAAAAAATGGGTTTACGAGAACAGCCGGTCACTTTTGATCAGGCAATAAACCATAGTTGAAAATAGTATTTACAGGTAGTAAACTGCAGCAAGTTTTCTCTTAATACTAATAGAAAAAACTAATTGAATTGGGGATGGGGGACATATTATTCTGAAAAGGTTTGTTGGAGATCACTCTTTCTTGGTAAAAGAAAACCATTTACCAACTTTTGATATCTTGAAAGGCTGTATGCATAGATGCTAGATTCTATTCAGATTGTTACCTATAGAGCTCAATTACTCTTAGCTTATGTATAAGTACAAAGACGTACATAATTTTTTCTGGTTAGTAAATAACTTGAATTAAGAGAAGTGCCAATACACAAAAAGTAAGTAGCCCCACAGTGCAAAGAGAACCAATGAACCCAAAAGAAAAGAAGACTCCAAAATAAAAACCTCAAGTAATTATAGTGTTTATAGAATATAGATGAAAATTTTGTGTCTCAAGACCCAAAAGTAAAGATATTTTTGTTATAGAAGAAATTCTCGATAGATTTCTTTTCCTTTTGCAAATATTTTCTATGAAAGTTCATTCTCATTTATTTGTTCTTGCTATAAAATTTTGCAGTTTTGTTATGCAGGCATAGTCATGACATGCATCTTTCTTTTATCCTTGTATTTTGGAGCTTAGAAGCAGATCAAAATATTAATGAATTGCCAATGCACATAAATGTGTAGATGTGCTATGATTGATAGATGTCACAAACATAGGAGAAGTCTATGATAAGTTGAACTTCTTAAATGCAGGTTTGTCGAACTTTTGTGGCAACTTTCTTTGCATGCTTTGCGAGAGGTTCATAAGAGAACGTTTGCAGCTGATGTAGCTTCTAACCCATTGCCTGCTTCATTGACAGATGTAGCTTTCTCCCACGCGGCCACACTACTTCCTGTAACGAAGGTAATTAAAATTACTCTTTAGTTTAAAAAAAAAACGGAAAAGAATATTAATAAACCTTATATAACTTCTTAAATAGGAACACTAGGTGGGTCGACGTTATGGACTTTTCTTTATTCACGTGACTAAATTTCATTTATGCTATGCCTGTCCTTTTTTTAGGATGAAAACCTCATGGCACTTTTTTTATGCTACATATATTTTCATCTTACAGATTTTGATACATGGCCAGTCCTCGTGTCTCTCTTGTTGTGTGAGCCAAGAGTATTACTATTTCTAAGATAGAGAACACTCTGCATTGGTGGGATCTAGCCGGTGCTTTCCTACCTCGGTTCCATTTGAGTTGCATATCTTTTTTGTTTGTGATTATGAATTATGTTTTTTTAATTATTTGTTATATAAAAAATATTACACATACATGTATTCAAAATATAAAATCTTATAAGATATATAATATTTACTTGACTCAAGTACAAATTGCACCCAAAGTTTACACCCCAGAGCAACTTTGCACCCTAAAGTTTAAAACCTGTCTCCTTGCCCCACAATTCATTTTTTGTTTTAAAATGCACTCTTTGAAAGCTCAACTAGTTAAAAGTGACCAGGAGCTCTAGTCACTTCCCATTTAGAGGGTAAAATGGACAAATAACTAAATTTTAGTAGCAACAACATTTAAATGAAAAGAAACTAAAAATTGAAAGGGTATATTAGACAAATCACAAAAATTTAATAACAATAACATTAAATTAAAAAGAATATAAAAATAATAATCATCTAAATATTATTCAAATGAAAAAAATTAATTAAAACTTCTTAATCACAATCAAACCAAATGTTGAACCTGAATACCTGATCGACTTCTGGACAATCAAACTCAACAACAAACTCCATGCCATGGACGACCAGGAAGCTTTGAGTTTGGTTATATTGATTCAGTGCAACGGCTTGGACCAAAGCCTCTCAGATCTTAACCTAAGGCTCATACCCTATCTATTCGCTTATGCCTCTTATTCCGATCAATTCTGTAGTCTCATCACTCACTGTTAATGCCAAATTGATTGATTTTCACTTGTCTACTGGCTCCTCTGGTTCATTATCAGGTCCTCACTCTCGCTATATATACATTTATGCATATCGTGTGTGTCTATGTTATGTGCATTGAATTTGATGTTCACACGGAAGAGGGAGATCAAAACAGAGATATTGGGGGAGGAGTTACCAGCGTTTGCCAAGGAAGTGCTCATGGTTAAGGCTTGATTTATAGTGGTTAAAACTAATTGATAGGGTGAGATTTGGGAGAGAGAGTGAGAGCTTGTTATTGTGAAGAAACGGTGTGGTTCTTGTTTAGTCGTGTTTTGATTTCTGCCTATAGCTTCCGCTGCTCCACTGACAAAAAATGGGGTGACTAATGACGCAAATTGATTTGAGTTAGGTTTTGGTTGGGGGTTAGGATTTGATTTGGGAATCTGGGTTTTATTTAGTTTATTTTTTATATGTTATTCAATTAAATAGTCCTATATATTATTTTTAAAATAATAGACTGGAACAGTGGAGCTCCTGTTCACTTTTGACCAGTGGTTGAGATTCCTGAGTGTGCATTTTACAACAAAAAGTAAACTATTGGGGGGGGGCAAGCAGACACTTTTTTTGAACTCTGGGGTGGGAAGTTACTTGGAGGATAGTTTTGTAGTCTATTTACTTGTATGAAGAAACAAATTTTTCATAAAAGTCTTTTGTTTTAATCTCCAAATGGCCCCTTATTTATATCCCTAGAGATGAATTATAATCTGCTAAGATTACTGTATTGCACATGAGTGATTAAGCTATAAGTTGTACACCCTCTGTCTTAAAAATTGAATACCATTTTCGTTGCAAGTTATAATGGAAAAGTTACTTCTCTCATCTTCAGTGAAATTTTCTTCTTTATCTAAAAAAACGACAAGAAAATGGTACCCTTTTTTTTCCCTTAAAAATTTAAAATTTGAATTTTATTTTAAATGATGGATGTAGTATTATGGTTTACCCAGGTATTCTCCCTAAATGGAGTTTTGGATTGAACAATTTCATACAACACTTTTTTGAAGTCTGCATAAACTAGCTTGTTAAGTATCTAGGAAACAAGTGTCCTTCCATAGCTTGACTTGAGTTACTTCTGTTAAACAGGCTAGAATTGCGGTTGAGCGAAGGAGGTTTCTAAAAAATGCAGAGACAGCAGTGCAGAGACAAGCTATGTGGTCAAATTTGGCCCATGAAATGACTGCAGAGTTTCGTGGCCTTTGTGCTGAAGAGGTAAGAGAGGAAGTTCTTATTTTTTTTGGTGGACAGTATAAATATCATATATTCTTCGGGGTGAATAGATGTCATCCCCCCTTTTTTCTCATTTTGTACCTTAGTTGAATACTTGTTTTCTTTCCATGGATCTCATGGAACTCAGGCTTATTTACAACAAGAGCTAGAAAAGTTGCACGACTTGAGGAACAAAGTGAAGTTGGAAGGTGAACTATGGGATGAACTTGTATCTAGCTCAAGCCAGAATTCTCATATGATTCAAAGAGCTACTCGCTTGTGGGACTCTTTGTTATCTCGTAAGAGTGAGTACAAACATCTGTTGATTTTAGTCTGTGTAATTTAGGAGTTATTAATTTCTCTTTGACTTTCAGTAACATAGTTTTATAGTTTAGTAGTTTTATATATGTTATTTATATAGCTTAGCATGGTATAGTTTTGTACTTGTATATACTCTCTCTCTGAAGGATCAGAAAGCTTTAGAAGCCTTTTCATTCCTCAAGTTGGATATGACTAACTATCTTAGTTGGAACAATTGTTTTTATGTTTAGCTCAAGTTAGGTGCTGTTTGTTTACATCTGATTGCCTCTTAATGGACTGCCTCTTATTCGCTAAGAGGCATTATGCTGTTTGTTTTTTTTGTTACCTCTGAATGCCTCTTAATCGATAAGACAGAAAATGAAATCTTAATAATTAAGAGGTACCTCTTAATGATTTTTTTTTGATAATTTTTTTTAGGTAAATATATTCAACAATATTATGCACTCATTTTTATTAAATTGAACATTTAAAATTATTAAATAAAATTTTACCTTTTAAAATAGTAAAATAGTGCCATTTAGAGACAACTCACTTTTTAGTTATCAAACAATTTTTTAGATTCAGATCTCATAACTATTAAGATGATCTAATTTATTAAGACATCATAATCATTCAGATCTTAATTCTCAGGTTTATCAAACACAACCTTAGTCTGTATATTTCGAGTTCTTCTGTTTAGATGAAGGTACATGACATGGTGAAGTACTGAGGTAAGGTTTACAATAATGACCAAAATACCCCCTATCATAAATTGTGCAGAAGAGGACACAAGAGTTACGAGTACATATCTTATTTTGTAAAAGAGGACACAAGACTATTTTCTTAAATATGTAATAATTTTGTAAAAAAATTCAAGGGTAAAGGTGCATAATTGCCCTTGAGGTTTTTGTTTTTGTGTTCGACACATTTAACCCTTAAAACTTTTTTTTGGTCCCTAGACGCCCTGACGTTGTAAAACGTAGCTCAACTATATCCCTCGTTAAATCCCCAGCTTAGAGCTTCACTTGATCCAAACCTTAATTAACCCAATAATTAAACCCTATTAAGATATATAGATAAATAATAATTAATTAGATGACAAAATTTCTGAAATTCACTTTGTTTTCTTGCCCAATTTTCAGATCTATATTACTCTTCGCTTGTTAAAAAATATCATGGAAAAATTGTAAGATCTTTGAAAATGAGTAGGTCAAATTGAAGCGATTAATATCATCACCAACTTTAGTTTTCAATCCAGTCGGAGCAACCGTTGTAAATCTTTGGTGGCCGAATCATCCACACACTTTGCACCTTCTTTCTTGTTGAAAAAGGACGGCAAAGGCAGCAAACTCAGAGACAGCGACATCAAGAAAGCTGATTTGGCGTACATGTCCGGTAATCCTAACCGGACTTGCTTAGGCACCATTTCTTCACTATTATTCACTCGCCTTGATTTTCATGTCCAACGATTCTCCTCTTTTTAAAATCGTAACTTGCCCCAACATAAGGCAAGGCTATTATTGTTGGTGATGTTACTGTCTTAGTATTTTTAGACCTCAATTCATCGTCGCTCACCGATCGTTGGCTCCGGCGACCTCCTTCTTTGCTCTGGCCTATTCAACCCGACCATCTGTTTTCGACTAACATTGTTAACTTTAGAAATTTCATTTCCCAATGTTCTAAAAGGCGCTAGGTGGGAGGCAGGCGGCCGGGGTCTAGGGCCTAGGGTCTAGGCGGGATATTTTATTTTAAACCAATTTTAATATTTTATCTTACATTTATCCAAACAAAACAATAATATAAAGCAAAACAATTTATAATTAAGATAATAAAGACCTTTGCTTAAAGTTCAAATACATATCCATATTGTTAATGTCAAAGTTCAAACACAAACATGCAATTTTTCACAGTTCAAATATATTTTTAACGTATTAGTTTTATTCAGAAACAAGATTGCTATTAAATAATGAATAAAATTTAAAATTTCAAAAATTTAATTCAATATTAAAACTTAAGGAACTAAACATAAATTTAAGAATTATATTGAATTAAACTAAATATTACAAATGTATCATCATTTATATAATTTAAAATTGGTAGAAGTTCAAAAAAGTACAACTATAATAAATTTATCCATTTTGACTTGAAATTGTTCACTTGTGATTTGATATGCTACAATTTGTATTATGAATATGGTAAATCATTAGAAAATAATATATTAAGATCTGGTTTGGATAGTTATTAAAATAAAAAAACTTCTCCGCCTAGACCCTATCTAGGTCCCGCCTAATTTTCTGGAAGGATTTCTTTGCCGCCTTGGGTCTAGGTGAGGTGCCAGGGGCCTAGTGCCTAGGCGAGGCGCCAAGGGGGGCCTAAGCGCCTAGGCGGGGCCTAAGCAGACCTAGGCGGGGATTTTTAGAACACTGCCATTTTCATAGTAGTTTTTTTGACGAAGATATACTACCGGAGCTACTATGATCCCTTGGATCAAACAATCCTGTGGTCATAATACCTCCGTTCCCATCTATCAAATTACCTTAAAATCCAAAAATAAAATAAGATTTTATGTATATGCACCTAAGATTAAGGTGAATGAAGAGAAAGAGGAAGGAGAAAGCTAAGACAATTTTGGAGTAATTTTATGTTTGCCACGTGTCAGTCGATCAAGGATGATTTAAGGGAGGTTCTAACACCCATTTGTCTAGTTGGAAGTTTTTTTAACGGGAGGTTCCTAGTTGAGCTATGTTTTACAATGTCAGGGGTATCTAGGGACCAAAAAAAAGTTCCAGGACTAAATGGGCCGAATGAGAAAACCTTAGCGACAATTATGCACCTTTGCCCAAAAATTTAATGGAGGATAATTGTGAGTTAGAATATTGGTTTTGGAGCATAGAGATTAATGTAATACTATGCTTGAGAGTGTCATTTCTTGGCCTCGTGAGTGCTTTATTGGATGTTCCACAATCACTAGCAACATTTTTCTTTATAGGGACAGAATGTTTTCATGTTCAGTTAACTGTACTGGGGAAGATGACTTTTTTTCCACTTTCAATACGTAATTTTCTGTTACCAGTCTATCAACTTGGTGAATGCTGATTTTACTAAAAGCTCTTACTTGTATGTGAGACCTGCATATTCTTTGCAATCTATGTGATCATGATTCCCTAGCTGACATGCATAAAAATGCTCAACCATTTCTCTCTTTTCTGCATAGAAAGACTAATCTCTTTTATCCTATAAAAAGAAGTATGGGTGGAATTTATATCTAATCCTTTTACTGCAATGCATTGTGAGGGTGCAATAATCTAAGAGGTGGACAATTTTTTGATATGATGATTGATGAGGTGGACAATAATATAGCACTGATCCACCCTTGCCATCCATACAATATATACTTCCCCATTTTGCTAAATTCTTTCATTTCATGGTACTCCGTCTATTTAGTCGTGATACTTACTACTCTTTACAGGTCAACATGAAGTTCTTGCTTCTGGCCCTATTGAGGACCTAATAGCTCATCGAGAACATAGGTAACAACCCATTCTATATCATTTTGACTACATGTAGACATACTCACTTAGGTCCTCTCCTATTCAGATATCGTATCTCTGGTTCATCTTTGCTAGCAGCTATGGATCAGAGTACACAAATCCCATCTGCTGATCTAGCTTCTGCTCTATCAGATGGCAAAGATCAAATTGATGGACAACAAGTGAATTTATACAGAGAAAAGCAGAAGAATATTTCAGATTCTCCTCATTTACAAGGATCTGACGAAAACTTTTCACAAGTTGATGATCGAAGTGGAAGAGGCCACCCCACTGTTGATATAGCTGAAGTTCTGAGGCGTTGGACACATGCCTTACAACGTATTCATAAGCAATCACTTCATCTGGTATGCTATATCATGTATAAAAGGTTTTAACTTTTGTCTAGTGACTAAAACATCATTTGATTTGCTTGTATATATAATTATATATCCTTTGTGTGTGTGTGTGTGTGTGTTACATTACTGACTCCCATAAGTAAATTTAATACAACTTGAGCTCTTTGTGGCATATAATTGACATCTTCTGACATTATAAAAGTAACGTGGGAAAACTCGCGGCAGTGGGGAGCTGTAGTTGAATTTTTGATTTGCGATTGATTCTAGTAAATACTCGTAATTTAACCTATGTTGTATTGTGTTGTTACTTGTGTTAGTATGTGTCTAGACATTGGGCTTGTATACCTGTAACATTTGAGGATCCAAGGACTTGCATAAAAAGTATCAACAGTTAAAATGAGGGTATGTAAATACATCTTATTAACTCACATAATCTTGATTTTAAAATGCAGTATAAAGATATACCTGAAGACAATCTGATTAAGGTGGAGCCATAGGCTGTATTGGATATCAGGGACATAGGAAGTTGGAGTGTTCATTGTTTTATAGACTAAATAATTGTTGCATTATATTAACAGTATGAAACTACCTCTCAAAAATCTATTAATATTTAGCAGTATAAAACTTGTGGAGAAAGGGAAAAAGAGGAAAGATTTTCACTAAATTTTAATAGTGCCGTGGTTTGTTTGAAATAGTCCCCTATCCTCAAAAGGATGACTAAAGGTACAATTATTTTTGTCCCCAAAAGGATGAGATAAAGTACATAAATTGAAGGGTAATTATGTCATCTAGTGGGGTCCATTAGTATAAAAAAATAAAATTACTCATCACTTTATGAATCTTGTGGGACCAAGGATAAATTTGGAACTTTATTTACCCTCTTTCCTCTACTTTTGCTTTTCTTAATATGTGTGAAATTTATACTTTACTCATCCTTTTGAGGACGGAGGTGTTAGTGTTTATGCCCTAGAGGCCAATTATTTGATATAATTGCTTAACATTTTGATATTATATTTGATTGAATAAATAAATGATTTTATTATGATTTTATTTACTGCGTAATATAATTGGTAACATAATAAAATTCATTAGAATAATGATCTGAATTATATAGTTTCAGTATGTGACTTGAACATGAGATTATATAATTACAATTAGTATCATTGTTCTTAAAGGTCATAATCGAATATCATTATTGATGGAACAACAATGATGCATTGAGACTAGTATGTATACTAATTGTAATGATATAATCTCATTAATCAAGTAACATACTTGAAATTATATAATTAGTATTACGTATTCTAAGGAATTTTATTATGTTAACAATTATATTACGCAAATGAATAAAACCATAATAAAATCATCACATTTATTCAATCAAATATAATATCAAAATGTTAAGCAATTATATCAAATAATCGCCTCTGTGGCATAAACACTAACAAAACCTCCCATTCGCATCTAGAGCCAATCACCTACGATGATCTAATACCCACGGAACTAGTGTGGCCGTGTGCTTCTGCCGCGACAAAGCCTTGGTCGATGGATCTCAATATTATCATATGTTGGCACTCTTCCTATATGTACATCTCCTCTATCAATGATTTCACGGATGAGATGGTACCTTTAAGTATATGCTTGGATCGTTGGTGAGATCTGGGTTCCTTGCTTTGTGCAATGGCTCCATTGTTATCACAAAGATAGCTTAACCTTAGGATCAACAATGGTTGGAATAACACCTAGTTCAATGATGAACTTTTTAATCCATCTGACCTCCTCGCCGCACTTTAGAAATGACAATATACTCGAACCTTTGTTGTTGTAGAATCCGCCATCGCCTCTCTTGTTTTCAAACTCTTCCATTCTTGACACCACCATTAAAGCAAAATACAAAACCCGATGAGACTTATAATCATCATTATCGATTGAAACTAACATCTGTGTAACCCTCTCTCGCTAGTTCGTCTTCACCTCTATATTCGAAGAATGAATCCTTAGTCCTTTTTAGGTACTTGAGGATATTCTTGATCAACGTCGATGACCTTCACCGGATTCGATCGGTATCTACTAAATATGCTCAAAGCATACGAGACATCCGGACGAGTACATATCATTGCATCACGATAGATCCAATTCTTTGAAGCATAAGGATCTTTCTCATCGCTCCTCATCATCTTGTGATTTAGGACATTGTGCCTTAGAGATCTTTACACCATGAGTCGTGGGTAAGTGTCCTCTTTTTGCTTCTTGCATCTCTTGAACCGTTTTGAGACTTTATCAATATATGTACTCGACTTAGGTAGAACATTTTCTCGATCTATCTCGATAGATCTTGATACCTAAAATGTAGGCTGCATCGCCTAAATCTTTCATGGAGAAACATTTCCTAACCATGTTTTTACAGCCTGTAATGAAGGAATGTCATTCCCAATAATTAATATGTCGTTAACATATAATACTAGGAATACAATGTGACTCCCACAAACCTTCTTATATACACAAGGTTCATCTTCATTTTTAATAAAGCCAAACTCTTTGACGGCTTCATCAAATCGAAGATTCCAACTCCGAGATGCTTCAATCCATAAATGGATCGCTGCAGCTTACATACCTTTCCAGCATCCTTTGGATTGACAAAACCCTTAGGTTGTGTCACGTACACATCCTCAAGGAGATTTTCATTAAGGAAAACAGTTTTGACATCCATCTGCCAGATTTCGTAATCATAAAAAGTTGCAATAGCAAGTAAGATCCTTATGGATTTAACCATTGCCACTGGAGAGAAGGTTTCATCATAGTCAACATCTTGAACTTGCTTGTAACCTTTTGCTACCAGTCGGCCTTTGTAGCTTTGTACATTACCATCCATGTCGGTTTTCTTCTTGAAAACCCACTTGCACCCGATTGGTTTTACCTTGAATTGGATCAACCAAAGTCCATACTTGGTTAGTATACACGGAGTCCATTTCGGATCTCACGGCTTGAAGCCATCTCTCGAAATCTGGTCCATTCATAGCTTCTTGGTAGAAGCGGACTCATCCCCGATCTATGAGCATCACATCGCCGCTTTTGAGTCACAAGATATCCATAATATCTCTCGGGCTCTTGGCGTGTCCTACCAGATGTCTGAATTCCTTGTGTAATTTGAAAGGTGTTCACTTTCCACAATTTCTTGTGGTCCCCGCCTTTCATGTTTCAACTTCGAGTTCAAGATATTTTGTGGTTCTCGAATTTCTTGAGTTCTACTTTCCTCCCAATTGTTTCCTTTAAAGACAAATTCTCTTTCTAGAAAATACCGATTCGAGCAACAAACACTTTGTTCTCGGAAGGTTTGTAGAAATAATACCCTTTGTTTCCTTTGGATATCCCACAAAATTACATTTATCAGATTTGGGTCCGAGCTTGTCAAAATCCAGACGTTTTACAAACGCCTCGCAACCCCAAATCTTCATGAACGACATACTAGGACGTTTCCCAGTCCACATCTCATATGGTGTCTTCTTCAACCGTCTTTGTAGGAACACGGTTAAGTGTGAATCACAAATATCTCTCTGGGCACGACCCCGAAGCTTATTGGAAGATCTGCATGACTCATCATTGATCGTACCATGTCCAACAAGGTGCGATTTCTCCTCTCAGATACACCATTCCATTGTGGTGTTCCAGGTGGAGTGAGCTGTGATATAATATTACACTCCTTTAGAAGGTCATTTAAGTCTTGGCTTAAGTATTCACCTCCTCGATCGGATTGAATGGCTTTTATGCTTTTGCTAAATTGGTTTTGAACTTCATTCTTGAATTCCTTGAACTTTTCAAAGGATTCGGATTTGTGTCTCATAACATATCTACCGAAGTCGTCAGTAAATGTAATGAAGTAATTAAACCTACCTCTTGCTAACGAACTCATGGGTCCACATACATCACTATGTATAAGTCCTAATATATCGCTAGCCCGCTCAATCGTGTCCAGATGAAAGGGGCTTTAATCGTCTTGCTAATAAACAAGATTCGCATTTTTCATATGATTCAAAATCAAATGAATCCAAAAATCCATCTTTATGGAGTTTTGATATGCGTTTCTCATTTATATAGCCCAAACGACGATGCGAGATATGTCGATTTGAATCATTTGATTTAAATCGTTTTGTATTTATGTTATAGATAGGCATTTCCAAATCAAGAATATAAAGACCGTTAAACAATTGTGCGACACCATAGCAAATATCATTTAAGTAAAACGAAACAACGATTGTTCTTAATTATAAATGAAAAACCTTTCTTGTCGAACAAGAAAGCGAAATAATGTTTTTGCTTATAGCGGATACATAATAACAATCCTCTAATTCTAATACTAGCCCGGTGGGCAAAGATAAATGATAAGTTCCTACGGCCGGTCAATGACTTTTGCTCCATTCCCAACTCGTAGGTCAACCTCTCCTTTTGCCAAAGTCCTACTCCTTGAAGTTCACGCACATTAACACAAATGTGAGAACCACATCCAATATCCAATACCCATGATGTAGAAGTAGACAAGTTGACTTCTATAACATATATACCTGAATCAGAAGTCACACTTCCTTTCTTTTTCTTCACTTCTTCCAAATAAGCATGACAATTCCTCTTCTAGTGTCCAGGTTTTCCACAAAAGTGACAATCACCTTCTTTAGTCACCCCACCTTTAGGTTTTAAAGCCTGTTTGGTTTTGGAATTAGGTTTGGCACCAGAATTAGATCCTATCTTTTTCTTTCCTTTCCATTTTCCCTTAGCATCCCCTTTTGCACCATCGTTATGGGAGCGGGTCCTGCCTTTTTCATGTTGTTCTCAGCGGTTCATAACATGCTCAACAACTCAGTAAGGGGTTTGTCAATTTCATTCATTAGATAATTCATAACAAATTGAGAGTAGCTCCTGTTCAATGATTGCAAAACAAGATCAGTTTGGGCTTCCGGAGTGATTGGAAAACCCAATCTATCAAGGTACTCAATATACCCAATCATTTTCAGCACATGTGGACCAACTGGATCACGTTCACCCATCTTGCAGTGATACAACGCCTTGCTTTTATCATACCTCTCCTGTCGAGCATACGCCTTGAACAATTTCTTGAGATGCTCGATCATCTCATAAGCATCCATCAACTCGTGTTGCTTACGAAGCTCGGCGTTCATGGTTGCTAGCATGAGAGACAACTCACGCGTCGAGCATCATCTTGATGCTTCAGAAGCATTATGCTCGCGTGTGCAAAGCGATGACAATGGTGCTACTCTGAAATGGGCCCATCGAGGACATATAGCTTACGCTCTTGTTTAAGGACAATCCTCAAGTTCCTGTGCCAGTCAAGGAAATTAATCCCACTCAGCTTGTCCTTCTCAAGGACTGATTGTAGGGATTTCGGCACAAAAATGCAGCGGAAAAATAAAATAATCAAAGCTATTTCCGAAACCTAAACAGGGATCCATGCGAAAATCAATTAATTCGATGTAAAGAAATTATCTAGAATATGAAAGTGCTTCAAACGCTTGAATCTCTAATGCATTCCTCACGAAACTACGTCTATATGGTATCCACATGAACGTAGCACGAGCAACCGTCGCACGATTCTGCAAAAAGGACTTGCGGTACTAGCCACCAAAGGAACATGATTTTGAAAGGTTTTCTCTAGTCTCTCTCAAGAAGCGGCTAGGGTTTTTGGTTTATGATTAACTCCCTAAACGCCAATATATCATATATATATATATATAGCAATAAATTGGAATTAATCAAAACCCTAATCTAATTAAAATAAAATTGAATTTATATATATATATATATTATATCTTAATTAAGTCTTACTTAATTATATATATATATATATATATATATATATATATATATATATATATATATATATATATATCATCATCCTTTTAATTTAAATTAAGTGATTTAAATGCTATCAATCATATTGATATATTTAAATCCTTACAATTTAAATTAATATTAATTCCTTTTAATAACGTTTACATGTGTGTGACCTTATAGGTTATTATTACGTTGGCAATAATTTTAAAATCATATTATAAAATTTTAAAATGTTGAGCGGCATCTAGTAATGCATCAACTTGTTACCCAGTAATAATAAGATCGATGATTCGATCTGACCTTTTACGTGACCAATGTTTGATGTAATTTAATCCTTTTAACCTTAATATCCTAGATTAAACTCGAGTCGTGGAATGTGTCATACTCTTCATAATTTAATCTTTTCTTGATCAATGAGTAGACTATATATGAAACAAATCACTATTTGAGCATGGCCGTGCATTTCATAGTCTACTTTCAATCGAGAGGCTATGGATATCATCCCTAATATATAGGAGGGTTAAATTCCATCTAGATCACTTTCGTATTCCTCACACGATTCATGATGTACCCAACAATCACCTTTATAGTCCACCCTATTAAAGGTGACATTTGATGATATCAAGTACATAAATTCCCGTGTAGTAATATAGTGATTTCGTGTTGGAAGACCATTACATCATTATCACTATGAGAATTTCTAATGACACTTCGCATAATGCTCCACATAGAATTCTCATAGTGGAGTGCATCCGATTACATCGTTCTCTAACATGTATCTGTCATTGACTTAATATCTCGTATATTTATGACCAATGAGATTTGGTCATCGATCGATCCACATCTTAGTCTCGATGCATCAATGTTGTCCCATCAACAACGATGATACTCGATTAGGGACATTTAAGAACAATGATACTAATTGTAATTATATAATCTCGTATTCAAGTCACATACTTGAAACTATATAATTAGATCACTATTCTAAGGAATTTTATTATGTTAACAATTATATTACGCAAATAAATAAAACCATAATAAAATCATTTATTTATTCAATCAAATATAATATCAAAATGTTAAGCAATTATATCAAATAATTGGCCTCTAGGGCATAAACACTAACAGTCTCCCATTTGCACTAGACCCAATCACTCATGTATCTAATACCCATGGAACTAGTGTGACCATCGCCGTGCTTCTGCTTTGCGACAAAGCCTTGGTCAGTGGATCTGCAACATTATCATCTGTTGGCACTCTTCCTATATGTACATCTCCTCTATCAATGATTTCACGGATGAGATGGTACCGCCTAAGTATATGCTTGGATCGTTGGTGAGATCTGGGTTCCTTAGCTTTGTCTGATGGCTCCATTATTATCACAAAGATAGAAGCAACCGGGATCAACAATGGTTGGAACAACAAGTTCGATGATGAACTTTTTAATCCATCTGACCTCCTTGTTTGCCTTTAGAAGCGACAATATACTCGACCTCTGTTGTAGAATCCGACTCGCCTCTCTTGCTTGAACTCTTCCATTCTAATGACCCCACCATTAAGGCAAAACACAAAACCTGACTGAGACTTATAGTCATCATTGTCAGTCTGGAAACTAGCATCTGTGTAACCCTTTACTGCCAGTTCGTCTTCACCTCCATATACCAATAATGAATCCTTAGTCCTCCTTAGGTACTTAAGGATATTCTTGACTGCTGTCCAATGACCTTCACTTGGATTCGACTGGTATTTGCTCGTCATGCTCAAAAGCATTCTAGACATCCGGACGAGTACATATCATTGCATACATGATAGATTCAATTGCCGAAGCATAAGGGATCTTTCTCATACGCTCCTCATCATCTTGTGATTTAGGACATTGGGCCTTAGAGATCTTTACACCATGAGTCAAATGTAAGTGTCCTCTTTTTGCCTCTTGCGTCTTTGAACTGCTTTCACACTTTATCAATATATGTACTCGACTTAGGTAGAAAGATTTTCTCGATCTATCTCGATAGATCTTGATACCTAAAATGTAGGTTTGCATCGCTAAATCTTTCTTGGAGAAATATTTTCCTAACCATTTTTTTACAGCCTGTAATGAAGGAATGTCATTCCCAATAATTAATATGTCGTTAACATATAATACTAGGAATACTGATGTGACTCCCACAAACCTTCTTATATACATGAGTTCATCTTCATTTTTAATAAAGCCAAACTCTTTGACGGCTTCATCAAATCGAAGATTCCAACTCCGAGATGCTTCAATCCATAAATGGATCGCTGCAGCTTACATACCTTTCCAGCATCCTTTGGATTGACAAAACCCTTAGGTTGTGTCACGTACACATCCTCAAGGAGATTTTCATTAAGGAAAACAGTTTTGACATCCATCTGCCAGATTTCGTAATCATAAAAAGTTGCGATAGCAAGTAAGATCCTTATGGATTTAACCATTTTGCCCTTTGGAGAGAAGGTTTCATCATAGTCAACACCTTGAACTTGCTTGTAAACTTTTTGCTGCCAAATCGGCCTTTGTAGCTTTATACATTACCATCCATATCGGTTTTCTTCTTGAAAACCCACTTGCACCGATTGGTTTTACCCTTGGTGGATCAACCAAAGTCCATACTTGGTTAGTATACATGGAGTCCATTTCGGATCTCATGGCTTCAAGCCATCTCTCGAATCTAGTCCATTCATAGCTTCTTGGTAGGAAGCAGGCTCATCCTGATCTATGAGCATCACATCGCCGTTTTGTCACAAGATATCCATAATATCTCTCGGGCTCCGGTATGGAGTTTTGATATGCGTTTCTCATTTATATGGCCCAAACGACAGTGCCAGAGATATGTCGGATTTGAATCATTTGATTTAAATCGTTTTGTATTTATGTTATAGATAGGCATTTCCAAATCAAGAATATAAAGACCGTTAAACAATTGTGCAACACCATAACAAATATCATTTAAGTAAAACGAACAACGATTGTTCTTAATTATAAATGAAAAACCTTTCTTGTCCAAACAAGAAACAGAAATAATGTTTTTGCTTATAGCAGGCACATAATAACAATCCTCTAATTCTAATACTAGCCCAGTGGGCAAAGATAAATGATAAGTTCCTACGGCCAGTGCAACAACTTTTGCTCCATTCCCAACTCGTAGGTGTCTCCTTTTGCCAAAGTCCTACTCCTTCGAAGTTCTTGCACATTAACACAAATGTGAGAACCACATCCAGTATTCAATACCCATGATGTAGAAGTAGACAAGTTGACTTCTATAACATATATACCTGAATCAGAAGTCACACTTCCTTTCTTTTTCTTCACTTCTTCCAAATAAGCATGACAATTCCTCTTCCAGTGTCCAGGTTTTCCACAGAAGTGACAATCACCTTCTTTAGCCACCCCACCTTTAGGTTTTAAAGTGGTTTTTGGTTTTAAAATACGGCTTGCATGTCTTGCCTTTCTATAAATTCTGATGTAACATTCTTTTCTCATCTAAATCCCCTCGAATGTAACTCGAGGTTTCTTTATGTCATGTAATAATATGTAATCGATGAAGATGTCGAGATGGGGAACATGATGGAAAGATGATGATGGAGAGGAGAAAGATGTATGAGGAAGATCCAAGGAAGCTACTATTTTGAGATCTTTTATCACCTTAGATTGAGCTTCAAACTTTCATTAGCTTGAAAAGATTGACATTGGATTGGGCCATAACTGTGACACATTTAATTTTGCACTTTATTTATGCTTGTATGCGATATGATATGATAAATAATGTGCATACTTAATAAGATTAAAATTGGTGAGATCTAAATTTTTTAATAAAATCCCTCATTAAATTATTAAGTCTAAATCAGATGCCTTCCAATGAATAACACTCATCAAGACCTTGATCAATAGATGTAGGTTTGCCAAAGCAAAGTACCCTATTTATCTAGGTAAGATGCGATAGGATAATTGTGATATCCAAACTGTTAAAATCATTGGGCCCGACTTAACTAAGTTATCTCAATAGGATTGTGGACTTAGAGGCATAGAGTTTGGTTGGTACCATTAGATGGACTAGAAACAAATGTTGTTTACCAAACTATCCAAGAGTTATATATGATATAATTGACAAAAGGAATGGTCCTCCGACCTGAAATCACTATATTACTACACGGGAATTTATGTACTTTGATATCATCAAATGTCACCTTTAATAGGGTGGACTATAAAGGTGATTATTGGGTACATCATGAATCGTGTGAGGAATATGAGTGATCTAGATGGAATTTAACCCTCCTATATTAGGGATGATATCCATAGGCCTCTTGATTGAGTAGGACTATGAAATGCATGACCATGCTCAAATAGTGAAGAGTATGACACATTCCATGACTCGAGTTTAATCTAGGATATTAAGGTTAAAAGGATTAAATTACATTGAAATATTGGTCACGAAAAGGTTGCATCGAATCATCGATCTTATTATTACTTGGGTAGCAGTGATGCATTACTAGATGTCGCTCACTGTTTATAATTTTATAATATGATTTTTAAATTATTGTCAACGTAATAATAACCTATAGGGTCACACACATAGAACGTAATTAAAAGGGAATTAATTTAAATTATAAAGATTTAAATATGTCAATATAATTGATAGTATTTAAATTACGAATTTAAATTAATAGGATAAATTATATATAGGTATATTAATTAAGACTTAATTAAGATATATATATATATAAATTCGGATTTTATTAAATTAGGTTTTGAATAATTCCTTTTAATCACTATATATATCTATATATATGATATGTAGCAGCCATTTTAGGTATTATTCATTAACCAAAACCCTAGCCGCTCTTAGAGAGAGACTAGAGAGAAAATCTTTCGAAAATTCTGTTCCTTTGGTGGCTAGTACCGCAAATCCTTTTTGCAGAATCGTGCGACGGTTCGTGCTACGTTCGTGTGGATACCATAGAGACGTAGTTTCGTGAGGAATTGCGTTAGAGATTCGAAGCGTTTCAGAAGCACTTTCATATTCGGTATAATTTCTTTACACTGAATTAATTGATTTTCGCATGGATCCTGTTTTAGGGTTTCGGAATTGCCTTTAAATTGGTTTATTTCCGCTGCGTTTTTGTTCCGAAATCCCTTCAGGAGGGAATATAAATATGGAGGAGGATAGAAGCACAAGGTTTTTGGCATTTTGTTACATAAAATGGGATGCGTTATAGGCATACTCAATCAAACACCTTTACTCTTGATAAATTTCATCTTCAGATTGCTGGCATGTTTGATACCTTAAAATGAATCATGTGGGGACTAATATGTAGTTTGTTCATATGGCCGCAATAGCATCATTACATTTCTCCCTGTAGGCAAAAGCTAATGATGGAGAGGGTCCAGACCTTCTACGAAGTGCACATGATGGTGGTACAAATGGGCATTCTGAATCTTTAGCTGCTACTCTTTCTGAACATCGACAGCATCTAACAAGTATACAGGTAACAAGTGATATTTTGTACATTTTGAACCTTTTGTTGGGCTGGCAAAGCTGAATTTGTCTAATTTGCCTTTTAAATTCTGCTTGCTATAGGACTAGTAACCTTGAATCATCTTTTCATCTGTGCACAGATTTATTTTGTTATCTCAATAAGAATTTTGTTTCATATTATGTGATGCATCACCATTCTTTGATCTTATGCCGCACTACTTCTGTGGACGGGTAAGTTGTTTGCTTTCCTCCCTGGAAATTGTAGACAGAAAAAGGGAAACGAATATTGCTGCTTCTGGCTTTATTGGTACTTAATCTAAAAGGGAAAAGAATACCTTATGAATCATTTCTTCTTTTATGATGACTTTCAGATATATATTGTTATTATAGAATTTAGTCGTCAAAGTTTTTGTGTATAAAAGATCCTTCATCTGTGGGGCAGCTGATTCACCGAAAGCCTGAAGTTTTTTATCAATTAATTCTTACCCTTTCTTAGTAGTTTTAGGTTATTTTGAAACACCTATGTATCTTTTGCCTACCGAGTTGAGATGGTAACTGGAATACTAACTCAAGTTAAACGTTGAAGAAATTGTTTTTCCTTTACAGAAGTACTTTGCATGTGCAGGTGCTTATCAATCAATTGAAGGAAGTGGCTCCTGCAATTAAGAATTCAATATCAGTGCTTACAGAGGAAGTGAATAGTATTTCAGCCAATCTTCCTTTAATGACCAATCATCATGGAAGATCAACCTCACCTATCCAAGCACAGTGTAGTGGAAAATCATTGGTAATCATTTTCTGAATGATATTCTACTTGGGCATTTTCACTTTTTTGATCTTTAAAGGATTTTGGAACAGCATCTGTTGAACTCGGTGACCTTGAACTGTCCAGGAAAGTAGTAGTGATGAGGTTTCTGAGATGACTTCAAGATTGTCAACTATTCAACTTGAAAAAATTTCAACTAGTTCCCCTGCCTTAAAACTCCCGTCCCTATTTAGTTTGACACCAAATTCTTCTGGGAAAGGTGGGAACATGCAAAAGCGACAGACTGTACCACAGGCTAACCAATCAGAAAATGTTTCAGAAAAGAAGTTGGTGGACCAGCACCACTCAAATAATCACATGGATAATTCACCACAAGGTATGTAAATTGTACTTAACAATTGCATAATTGGTTTACCCAAGGCATTTCATCTTTTAGTCCACTATAGTTTTCAGACAGATTTATATTTGAGTTTTGATTTATTTATTTATTTAATTTTTTTCAGCAAACAAAGACTATTCTTATGTCCAGAATTTGAAGAGATCTGTCAGAGAAGCTGCTTTGTCGATGCAATCCTACAATGTAGAATCATCCCAAGATAGTCAATCTGATGATGGCGCTGAGAGCTTCTTTCTACCACTTTCAGGGGCAGGATTTTCTCGTTTTGGCACAGAAAACAAACCGGTTACGATAAGGAGTAAACGTTTCACACCTCAAGCAGATACTTCCTTGCTTGAGAACCGTGCTCCAAATTGTCATTTAGGGAATAATTACGGAGGATTACCTGATATATTAAATGATGTGTATTTTCTTCATGACTATGACCACATTAATGATTTTCTCTCAGCCTCTGCATCAAATGAAGTGTCTGATGCACATAGGTCATTATTCGACATGGAAGAAGCTCAAGAGCAAGTTTTCTCACCTCCTTTGCTGATGGATACATCACTGATGACAGATTCTTATGAGGACTTACTAGGTATGCTTGCAGCCACAATCTCTTAGTTTTATTTTTATTTCAAAATATTTTTTCCCCTGAGAAATGCTATTTTATTTGGGGAAAAAAAGAAGAAGCCAGCAACAATGCCAGACAGAATATGAAGAGAAAGAAAACAGCCCAAAATCCTTTATCAGCAAGGAATCCAGTCCCTATTTAAAAAGCCTGGTGCCATAGAAAAACTTCAATACAATAATGACATTACATTAAAGGTCTCGCATTATAATTTAGAATTCAACTCCTTGAAAATGTATTCTATTCCGTTACCTCCAAATGGACCACATCACATAGTTGGGAGATTACTCCCAGTCTCCCACGTTATTCTTGCCCTCTTTTCCACCCTGTACCCCCTCTAAATAGGCATCAATCACTGAACAACCATTGCATATCCAAAATATACCAAACAGAGTAAGCAATGTATCCCACTGATCCGTGGCCAGGGGTTGGGTGCCTGTACCAATTTGACATTTTGTCTTAAGTTACCAGATACCTTA
Source organism: Panax quinquefolius (assembly GCA_020205615.1). Classification (NCBI taxonomy): domain Eukaryota; kingdom Viridiplantae; phylum Streptophyta; class Magnoliopsida; order Apiales; family Araliaceae; genus Panax; species Panax quinquefolius. The sequence continues at coordinate 32,565,493 of CM035156.1, read as the reverse complement.
TTAACCTAGCGTAATGGTACTTGCTTTTCGAAACATTGTACTCTTACATTCAGAAACTCTAACTTTGTAGCTTGGCAAAATATTTCTTTTTCCTACCTTCAATTGCACAATATCAATATTCTAACCTAGTATTGGATGCTCAGGCACCATATTTGTACTAAATTATTTATAGAACAATCAAATTGTTGCAACTAAAAATCTTCTATAAAATTTAGGTTATTGCATTTAGATTCTAAGAGAATTTACAAGTGTGTTCCCATATCTATGTTAGGATCTGAAACAATTTGTGTTTGAGTTAACATTTCTGCCTTGACACCTCAAATTATCAATCACAAAAATATTACCCAAGGTTGCATACCACATATTTGAAAATGGTGAAAACACCAGCCAAATGGCTTCTACAGAAAGTTTGTCCTACTCAAACCTTGCAACACAGCAAAACAAGATTTGCTAAAATCCTTTTGTGTTAGGTACCTATGCATCTCAAATTATTCCTATGCCCATTAGGTAAAAGCCCATACCGTAAAGAAGACTCAGAAAGTTGTCAACCATCTCAAGCTTCCAATCTAGGAAATTCTTTTTATATTGTATGTCCATGTATGCATGTGCGTCGCAATCTAAAATAATTCCGATTCATTCACATATTATGTTTGTATGATGCAATATAAATGCTGCCACGTGGTATATAATAATAAAATATTTTAAAAAGATAACTAACTATCAAAATAACTAGCCTTGAAAGGATAAAAAAGATGCACTTGGAAATAAATATTATAAATGTAAAACTGGAAGAAACTCCGTTTCTACCGCATTGTCTACTATGTTTACCGTTGGATGCACATTCTTGACCTGTTTTCTCAGCTATTAAATGCACATTCTTGACCTGTTTTCTCAGCTATTAAATATATTGAGGTTTCGCTTCATCGGTTAGTGCTCTGGTAATTGGTGTTATAGTTTTAAAATTTATATCTTATTATTGTGCAGCACCATTATCAGAAACTGAAACGGCTATGATGAAGCATTGATTAATGTCTGGCGCACTTGCCGTTGTCCTGGAGATGATTTTATTGTTTTAGGTGTTGTTTTCCGTTCTTCAGTTGGGATATTCTTCTCTCCATTTATAATTTTGCACCGCCCAATGTTTGTATTATTCCTGCATTGCATACTTATTCCTGCACAAATCATTTTATAATAATTTTTTGTAAATGTGGTCAATGGAGTTTCTTGTGTATTCATTCTTATTACCTTTACTAGTTACTATAGAAGTCAAGTAAGGCATAAATGAGCCGAGCCGAGCCGAATATTGAGTTATTCAGAATTGATTTACAAAATTTATCAAGTATAAAATAAGGTTTAACTCGTTTAGTAACCTAGTAGAGTACGATCTCGAATTGCCTGAGCAGTTTGAATTTTTCAACAGAATATGATTGTGTCAATATAAAATTGCAATTTGAATAGATTTGAGTAGTTTATCGAACTTTAAAATTTGTTTATTTTTGAATTATTTATATTTCGAGTTGAGTTTAAATCGAACTTTTAGTCGAGAGTCAGAGTCGAGCGAATACGAATTGAGTTCGAATTGTTTGGTTCATTTTATTGTCTTAAAGTTAAGTGTCCGATGGATTGTGACCTTTGTCCAAAAATAATTATTTCCATCTGACCTTGACCTTTTCTTGTGCATTTCAAGGTTTGCTAATTATGCTATAGTTTTTATAATTAATTTTAAATTTTAATATTGGAAATATATATCGAGGAAAATGATTTTCATTTAAATTTATTTTGGGACAGAGGTAGCAGTAGTATGTATCATACCTGCCGCCTCATTCAATCCTTGTTGAAATTATTCGTCTTTTTTGCTTCGTGTATGTATAAGCAATTTACAGCAAGTATATTGACATTAACCATTATTTTACTTATTGATGATGATGATGATGATGATGATGATGATGAAGAATTGAATTTTATTGGGGGTGTGGCCCGCTGGATGGATACATATATCATTATCATGAGCTGAAAAAAGAGGAAACCTCTGCCCTTTTGTTTCTTGCCAAATGCCATTAACATGAGTTGAAAATTTCTTACAAATAGATACTAGGGTTACGCCTAGTGGTCATGGAGGTTATTTTTTATCTCAACTTCTTGGATTCAAATCTTAAAATTAGCATTCAAAAGAAAATTTTCTGAATTTGCCAGGTTGATATAAGGTACCGCTCTTAAGATTGTTTAACTAAAAAATAATAATAAAGATAGTAGTAATTTGTTCAAATGAGTAAATTGGGATGCCAGCATTCGCCTGTGTCTGGTATGCTGAAAAAAAAAAAAAAGAAAAAGAGTCCAAAAATGTTGATGGGAATAATTATTATTTCTGTTATATCCAGTGCGATTTCTTGCCATAGGGTTAACCCTTAATTATCTAAGATCCTTGTGTCAAAATCAAATGAACTAGTGGGCTGCACAGTTTAATGAGTTTCGAATGGAAAAAAGGTAGGGAAGCTAAATTATACGCTTTTGGGCATATATTCTTACTTATTGCTTTAGAATCTAAACTTATGGTCTAATAAGGTAAACAAGCATTTCGATCCTTGCTTGCACACCCGAATTCCTTCAGAAAGCGAACAACTAAGAGCAAGGTGCGAAAGCCTTGGCCTATTCTTTCATCATGAGCGGCAGGTGGGCTTAAGCTCAGTTTATCTATTGTTGTGAATTTTGTTTCGGTAAAAGATTCTATTCATTAGGAGTGAGGAGTAGCGATTTACATGGGCAACTCATGATTGAATCCACGAATTTTTTTTGAATAGACTTCTTGAATGAAAAATTTGATCGAGTTTTAATATTTTCAGGTAATCTCTCCCTCCCCTATATAAATAATGAGTGAGACTGTTAGTCTTTTTTTTAAAAAAAAAAAAAAAAAAAAACTCATTTAAGTCTAACTAGTATGCATCCCATGAACGTTTGCCATGTTACCTTAACATTATTTGGGAAGGCCCACAGGATAAGAAAAGCGCGTGCATATTTGCTTCCTTTATTCTAATTACTTGATATTTCCATGTCTGACCCTCTTTCTTTCCCCTAAATAACTTGCGAATTCTCTCTATCTCTGGAGAAAATCAAAAGTAAGAATAAAGAGTGTTTTTGTTTGAGGTTGAAATTTCTGAGGAAAGCTAGAAGAGAAAGTTCAGCAAGAAAATCAAGAGAAAATAGCAATAATTCTACCGTACCAAACCCATCACAAATAACCAGAAAGACTGTAGCTTTACTCACAACGCACCGTTCTTATCAATCTTCTCAGTTGGGTTGTAGTCAGATTGCGATCACCGTCTCAAATTAGCAAACAAAGACTCAATCTTTATGTGCTTTTCCTTTTCTTTATTCTACTTTATTATCCTACCAGAATCAGCAAAGCTTCATGTAAGTATCAATAGCTCTATTTTTTCTCTCTTCAGTGATTTTTAAATAGTTGTAAATGAGTATTTGATGAGGTTGCTTACCATTTTTTATGTTTGGGTTTTCCTTTGTTGTGAAATCTTTTTAGGGTGAAGCTTTATGAAGAATGCTATCTGGGTATTTTAGATCATGCCCGGATCTTGTTTTGTTTTGATCTAGCTGAATAGCTATGAATCTGTGTGAAACTGAGAAGCGGAAAATAGAGGTGAGTGTACAGCTTGCCTTTTCCCTCATGTTCTTGAGAACATATAAAAGTCAAAGATTATGGAATTTAATTCTGTTATGTTGGAAATTTGTGCTGTTTGCATGTTTTTTATTTTAGTTTTGGTTGATAAGTCTCTGTTTGCATGATTTGAACTTGTCTTCTGCATCTGGGTTTCTAATAGAAATACCTGAAAATTAGAGTTTCCCATTTTGTTATGCTTGTTTTAAATGAAAGGCACACACTGTAATTTTATTGATTGGTATAGCTCTCAATGGTTTCTATATTATCTTGCTCTGCATTTGGGTAATGTGCGTAATTGTTTGATTTGATTTGTTCTGCTCAGATGGGAAGGGGATTCATACACTTAAAGTGGTAAAACTTCAAATGATAATAGCATGCTGGTGGGGTTTGAGGCTCATTGGATACATTTAACTGTCAGCTGGCTGTAGCTAGTATTTTATTCATCTTTTACCCCTGATGATCTGTATTCTTCTCTGAAAAAATTTTCTTTGGTTTTTGGTCCTTGGGTTGCGGTGAAGAATATTGTAGTTTGCCATTTAAGCGATGATCAAACAGATACTTAATAGGCTCCCCCGGAAGCCATCTAAGTCATCTGAAAACCGTGACGGAGGGTCATCCGCTTTGTCTTCTAATGCTTCTACCAGTTCAAGAAGCAGTGACATAGTGAGTAATCAGGCTGGGAACTTGAATGCTATACCTCTGCATAGTCTTAATTCTTCTACAGATTCAGGACTAAATCATGTAAATAAGCTTCCCGAAGCTTTAAATTCAAAGGTGAATGGTAATCCAACAGTTTCTCTGTATGAGGCCTTGCCTAGTTTCCGAGATGTTCCAAACTCTGGAAAACAAAATTTGTTCATTAAAAAGCTGAATTTATGTTGTGTTGTGTTCAACTTCACTGACCCAACAAAGAATCTGAAAGAAAAAGACATCAAGCGACAGAGTTTGGTAGAGCTTGTTGATTATGTTACTTCTGCAAATGGAAAATTCTCAGAAACTGTCATGCAAGAAATTGTAAAAATGATATCCGCAAATTTATTGAGAACACTCACTTCTCAACCTCGTGAGAACAAAACCTTAGAGGGATTTGATTTGGAAGAAGAGGAGCCTTTGATGGACCCAGCATGGCCTCACTTGCAAATTGTGTATGAATTCCTTCTCAGGTTTGTGGCATCACCAGACACGGATGCAAAGCTTGCTAAGCGGTACATCGATCACTCTTTTGTTCTAAGGTTGTTAGATCTTTTTGATTCGGAGGATCCTAGAGAAAGAGAGTACTTGAAAACTGTTCTTCACCGCATATACGGAAAGTTTATGGTTCACCGCCCATTCATTCGTAAAGGAATCAACAACATATTCTTCCGTTTTATTTTTGAGACTGAGAAGCATAATGGAATTGCAGAGCTCTTAGAAATTTTGGGCAGTATTATCAATGGATTTGCTTTGCCACTGAAAGAAGAGCACAAGCTCTTTCTTGTTAGAGCACTAATACCACTTCATAAACCAAAATGTATACCCATGTACCATCAGCAATTATCATACTGCATTACGCAATTTGTGGAAAAAGACTGTAAGCTTGCTGACACTGTTATAAGGGGTTTAATAAAGTATTGGCCAATCACAAATAGTTCAAAGGAGGTCATGTTTTTAAATGAGCTGGAGGAAGTTTTAGAAGCAACTCAGGCTCCGGAGTTCCAGCGTTGTATGGTACCCTTGTTCCGCCAGTTAGCTCGTTGTTTGAGCAGTTCACATTTTCAGGTAGGTGGTTTTTAATAAGTTCAAAATTATTCTCCAGTTTGTTTCTTTCTTGTTTTCTTTTGAACAATTATGATATTGCTGCCCGGGTATACAGGCTGAGTTTACTGGTTTACACACTGGTTTGTAAAGATAACCACATTTCCATAAGTTAATCAAAATCAGGGTAACCCAACTGTAGGTATTAACAAAATGTTGCTAAGATATTGAATGAATTATTCATCTATACCAAGCTCCTTTTACGATACATGCTTCCACCTTGTATACAAGTAAGCAGCCTAATGAAATGCCCATATGGTGGTGCATCGTCAGTCTTTTTAGGCTGTTTGCACTTGTGTGCAGTCCCTATTTTACCAAACTCTTACTAAGATTTTTCCTTTCCTTTTGGGCTTTTGGTGCGTGACTAGACAATCAGCCAATGTTCTGGATTGTGGTGAAATTTATATTGATCCCTAATCATAGATTTCCACTTATTACCCAAGTAAGAGTAGATGTTAAATAGTGTTCACAATTTATTCATATTCTAACATATTTCACCCATTGTGCTAAAATTCACCCAATTCTGAATTGCATTAGCTCTGTTGTCTTAGATTGGTTTTAGATAGCTTGTTAGCATCTTTCTTCAAACTATTCCCTTATATGATTATTGGATGCTACGTAGATAGTCTTCACTTCTGTACTGTATCATGATACAAGATTTTATTAATATTGAAGGGCTGGCCAATTCTATAGATTTTAAGTTGCCCTAGGCAAAATTCTCTAGTAGAACATATTACTACATGTTTTATGTATATATATATATATATATATATATATATATATATATATATATATATATATATATATATAGGGATGCACCTTTTACTCACACTCAATGTGCGTACAAAATTGTTGTAAAGTGAAGCAACATTTCACTTAATATACAAATTTGCTTCTCTTTCCGACTGCAGAACAACAATTGCATAAGTGGCATAAATCAAATATGAGATAATCCCATGCCGAGATTTAAATAGATTGTAGTACCCTTGATGAAAATCACTAAAGGTATCTCTTGGCAGATCACGGAAAGTTGTTAATGAACGGCGAATCACAGAAGACAGCTCCTTCTCTGGAGTCTTAGTGAACTTCTTAGGAAATCTATTGTTTTGTCACTGGTGAGCGACAGGTAGTAGGATAGAATTGATTTATATTGGTCTCCATCACAGTTTGTAGTTCACTATTTCGTTCTGCATGAAAAGTTTATACAATGCAACTATGGCCTTGTAAAATATACAAACCTTCCTCCTGATTTGATTCTGGAAACTAACCAAGGACCTTCTAACAAAAGTCAGCTTAAGCCTCTCGCTTGTTAATGATATTTTTCACTTTACGACCAGTTACTTTGTGATAGTTGTGCTTTGTGATTGACTTTTTCCCACTAAATGCTTGAAACTTGACTGATAATTTTAGGACATCAGCTTAGGAAATATGTTCTGCTACATTCATGATATCATCTTGTTTGATAATATATTATACTTGCTATCTCTCTCTCTCTCGCCACCCCTCGCCCTTTTCTCAGAGTTGAATTATATTACTTCTATTGTATCTGCAGGTGGCTGAAAGATCTTTGTTCTTATGGAACAATGATCATATTGAAGGTCTTATAAAACATAACCGGAAGGTTATCCTGCCAATTATCTTCCCTGCCTTGGAGAAAAATTCTAGGAACCACTGGAATCAGGCAGTACATAGTTTGACGCTTAATGTGCGCAAAATATTCTCCGACATTGATCCTGAGCTTTTCGAGGAGTGCTTGCTCAAGTTTCAGGAAGATGAAGCTAAGGAGCAAGAAATCAAGCTGAAACGTGAAGCAACATGGAAACGCTTAGAAGATATTGCTGCTATGAAAGTTTCTAGTAATGAACCAGTGCTCGTCTCTCGAAGGACGACAACTCATGCGCCGTCAGGCTAGAGCTTGGATTTCATTGTCGTTTACTTCTTTGTGGTATGCAGAAGAAGACTGAGTTTCATGATTTTTCTGAAGGTGGAATATTCACGGAGCACTGTGTATTATTGTTTTCTCACCTTCTTGCATTCTGAATTTTTGGTTTGTCAGGTCACACAGGGTGAAGGGAACCACTGTGCTGGCAATGAACTGGCCGCATCCTGATTTAGACACAAGGACTGTATATATGGAATTGAATGGACAAAGTAGATGGGGTACAGAGTTATATGAAGGAAATTGAGTTATAAAGTTTGGCCATCATGTTGGTAGTGTTTAAAGGGGTGGCACTGAAAGAGTTTTCATTTTGCAGGTACCTGTTTAGATATTTTTAGATTTGGTTTAACTAGTGTAGTCTTTATCTTCGATTATATATGTATCATTATACTATATTACTTTTGTGAAATGAGATCTGTTGACTGGCATGAATTTGTTTTGTGAAGAAGCCTCCCAAAGAATCCTTTAAACGGCAGTGCAATATTGTATTGTATAATCTATTTCATGTGCTTACATAGTTCTTTGTTTCTTGCTTATAAGTTATTCGCTGCACATATCTATGAAGGCGGGTAGACGTCATATTTACAGAAGGAGAAGATAAGTTACCTGCAAAATCTAGTTTGATCAAGGGGCATGTGTTGAAGGTGATGTTGGCTTCTTGTTCAGATTTGCCATATATTATTAGTCTGTTTTAGTTGCAAACTTTAAAGAGTGAAGGGAAGTGATATTTGGTTGATGCAGGCGTTAGATTACATTATTACATCTATGTTGGAGTAAAAAGGGTGCAGTGCAGTGCAGTGCAGTGCAGTGCAGTGCAGGTGCTGGATGGATGCTTTTTCATTAATTAATCAATACTAAATAAATGTCATCTGTTCCATTAAGCAAAATCTTTTGTGAATGCATATAATAACTGCAAGCAATCAAAGGATTATTAACTTAAAATTAGAAATTTGGTAATTATCAATTAGTATTTTCAACAAAAACAAAACCATGTATGTAACACCCAAGCAAGAACAAATGTCCCTTGTTTGTCGGCAGGCAGGCAGGCAGCTGCTATTAATTACTCACTCGCGATTTGACAATTATTAAAGTTTATGGACTATTCTCACAACTAGACAAACTTAAGGGTATATTTTACATTTTGATCCTTAATTTTAAATGTCTTAAAAAATTCCAACAACAGAGAGAGAGAGAGAGAGAGAGAGAGAGAGAGAGAGAGAGCCTTATTCATTTAATTTAATTTAATTATGCTCCTAATTTGGTCACCGGCACCTCCGCTCTGTTTCTCTCTCTACACAATCACCATTGAAACACCGACTTGAAGCTCTCCCTCTATATATTTCTTTTCCGATAGATATATCAACAACAACAGGGAAAAAAAAAAGAAGACCCCTTCTCAATGTGATAATTTTCTCAAAATTAAAATTATAACGTAATTGAAAGCAGAAACAGAGATAGGGAGGAGAGAGAAATTTTGTTGATACACGATTGATACATATAAACATCTGTATAGAGGGAGAAGGTGAGGGAGAAATGCCTAGTGTTGCTGTAAAATTATACAGCGTTTTCTTCAAATTCCTATTGAAACACCGATTACAGACCCGAATTCAAACTGAAGTTGACAGCACCAATACCTTCGGCGTTTCCACCCGACCCGATGAATCCATCGCCGCCGTTAATCCATCTTTCGTCGATGGCGTCGCAACCAAGGACATCCACATCGATCCTTTCACCTCTCTTACCATACGAATTTTCCTCCCCGACACTTGTCTAGGTGTGTCTGCTTCCGATTCCAAGTGGCAGAAGCAGAACTCCAAAGCTAGTGCTAGTGCTAGGGCTATGGCTGTAAACCGATCCAATCCGAATTTCGGATCTGGAGATCCGAATCATCATAACCATCTCCGACGTAACAGCTACTGTTCGTACGGCAGCAGTAGTCCTGTGAATCGTCCGGAGTTTAGCAACCGCAGAAACAGTTATGGTTTTGCCACTGATGATTCTAATTTGAAATCGGAGACTGGATCTTACAGTGGTTATTCTCCGGCGATTGAGAATTGCCGAAAGTTGCCGGTGATGTTGCAATTTCATGGTGGGGCGTTTGTGATTGGGAGTAGTGATTCAGTGGCCAATGATTGCTTTTGTCGCCGGATTGCCAAATTATGTGATGTGATTGTGGTGGCAGTTGGGTATAGGCTTGCGCCAGAGAATAAGTTCCCGGCTGCATTTGAGGATGGGATGAAGGTATTGCATTGGTTGGCGAAGCAGGCAAATTTGGCAGAATGTAGCAAGTCTTTGGGTAATGTGAGGGGAGTCGGGGCTGAATTGAGGAAGGCTGATGTTCAGAGGCACATTGCCGACGCTTTTGGAGCGTCAATGGTGGAGCCATGGTTGGCTGCTCATGGAGATCCTGCCAGGTTACATTTCAATCTCATTTGACTTATTAGTGATAATGCTCGCTTTTCAATACTTGGTTTTTACTATTGTATAGAAAGTTGCATTTCACTTTTTGTTTTGTTTTGTTGGAATATCAATCAGTGACTAGGTTATTGAATATTAGAAAGTGTAAACTAATTATTGTTTTGCTTGTTTAGATCATAAACCTTGCATGGTGTTTTTATACAAATGTTTTAAGTTAATTGAATGTTAAAAACTTAAAGCAGATACTGCGAGAAGCTTTTGGAAAAATGAAGTGAAATTTCTTACCAAGTTTAAAAGTGAGAAGATGAACTACTACAACCCCTCACCAAGAAGCTCTCAATCCGTTGACATTAGTCTTTAGAATTTAGAGTTGGCATAATTAGGGAAAATTTTCTGATTTTTTCTTTGGCAGGCTAGTACAACTCGCATGTATGCGTGTTACCTGCTCACATACTTCAAATGTTCAGGAGATCATACTTCACTCTCTCCGTCTTCTTCTAGAAGACCATAATCGAAGTGTGTATGATGAATTGGCAAATTCTTTTACTACTAGCTCTGCGATCATCTTTTCAGTTTTCTTCTTTACCAAATTTTTCTGAAAGTATTTCTTCTTTCTTACTTATAAGATAAGCTTTCTGTTAAAAAATGGCATTTCTTGCGTGAAAAATCGGTATAGTGCTGCCTACATCTTTCTGAATGAGATTGGAACTATGAATTAGCCAAATCAACCTGAATAATGGGCTGCTGAGCTTTGTCTCAATACAAGACTTTTCACACTGAGTTTCGCTCTTGTTATAACTTTAGGTAGCCTAGTTAATTTAACCGGATCATGAGCCAAGCGGAGCTCAGTTTAAAAAGGCATGCAATTGGAAAAGATTATGTAAGCTAGTTATATAGTTTAACTAGTATAATACTGAAATAACTTGATGTGACATTTTGATGTAGGAGAGATCTAGGATGGAGAATTAACGGAAAACAAATTAGGATTTAAACTCCACGTTTAGATCACTAGGATCTCAAGTGTATCAACTTCACGTATTAACACCAAGATTGATAAAATACCTCTATGGTAGGATGCTTCTACGGTATGAACAAAATAATCAATTTCAATATTAATATTCTTTAGTATATATAACTTGTGAGGATTACATCACTATTTAAAGAGACTCAAACCCTAATTTTACTTGGGGAATGATAAAATACTAAACGATTAAAATACCCTTATTACTAATTCCTAATTACAAATTAATATCCTAAATCCCTACTAATAAATAAAATACATAAATCACATCAACTACTTTTATATTAAACTTAATAAAAACTCCAAATAATAAATATAAAAAATCTCTTCTTTGTTCTTGACTTGGTGTCCCCATCATTTTCCTCTTGTTGGAGAAAACTCGACCTCGAGTTCTATAATATGAAAGCATAAGAAATGAACTCCTCGACAACGGAAGAACATTTTGGAAGACCTTTGACAACATCATCACGCGGTAAAGTTCAAATTTTTTTTGAAAGAGAATTGATGAGAGCATCGCTTTCTTATTCAAAGGTGCTGAAAATAAGCTTTCTGGAACAATGAAGTCAACAATGTCAACTTGGATTGTCAACTTCTCAAATCGTCCTTTCCTCGGTAACGAACAACTCAAAAGCAACGTTAGATGTTTCCTCAATTTGTTCTTCATACATAAGCTCTGGTTCAATTTTTGGAACTTCAAGAATTTTCATGGACGTGTCACAACTGTCTGTAGTCCTAAAATTTGGAACATCCTCTTTTTCTTTCTCTTGTTCTGCTTAAAGATGTGTTTACAAGTTAATAAGGCCTTCTTTTATAGAAGATATGAGATCTTTTAAAGAAGAACATATTGAAACCATATCATGTGTAGCCGTTCGCAGTTCTTTTGCTTTAACTTGTTGACGTTTCTTTGTTTCAACTTTTCTTTGTGCATCAATCATATTCAATCTAAGTAAGCTCTTCCTGCTTGTATTTCAAATATCTATGACCACATGTATTAATAAGGTAATATATTCGGTCACTTTCATTGTCAAGAAACCTAATATAATCTTTTACTTCGGCAATCAATTCTTTAGTGGCTTGAGACATTGGGTGTTTGGGACAATGGGTACATTAACTACTTTTATATTAAACATAATAAAAATTCCAAATAATAAATATAAAAATCTCTTCTTTGTTCTTGACTTGGAGTCCCCATCACATCGCCATTTTGACAGAGATTGGATTTCATTTGGATAATTGTGTATACATACACGCGCACACAATAGTTACGTTTATACTTGTATGGTGTTAATAACTTGGACTTGCTCAAATTAATTACATGCAATTAGCATACCTTTTACAGTCATAAAATCAAACTAGCTGATTTTCGGTTTGTCTTGTATTACGAAATAGCTGAGTTTGCTAATAAATAAACAGGTATCAGGCAACAATGAGCCGCTAATGAACAAATTATTTTAGTTGTAAACTTAATCCTTAGACCATTTCATATACTGGCCACGACGGCCAGGTTGATTAGCATAAAATGGTAGGATGTTTTATATTCCTTTTTCACTTTTTTAGTGAAATATTATTTTTCCAAACTTCCAATAACAATTGTCTATGAACAATTTCCCCCTCAAGTTTTCTTGTAAAAAATTTGACTCGGTAATGTTTTCTATATTTTCTCAAAAAAGTTAATTAAGAGAAGCTATGATGACCTGATAGCTTATATTATGGTTGTGCAGTGATTCAGTGACTATCAGTCCTTGAATTCTCAAATGATATGGAGGATTATGTTCACAATGATATTTTTTATTCATATACAACAAAAAATGATATGGATCTACTTCTCAACATCACTCTTCGCTTAAGAGTACAATACTACAATATGCTCGACTTTTACTCGTCAGTGAATCATAGTTAGTGAAACATGGAATGCATTTATCATCTTCCTTTTTATCAATGGAGAAGTTTCATTATTTGGAATTGACTAGGTTGAATGAGTAACAGTTATCTGTCCCACCTATGACTTCGGTTATCATGTTCTGAGGAGATTCAGAAAAAAGTACTATGTAGACTGTCCAGAAGTAATATACCTTTTGGTGAGTCATTTTCTTAGTTTAGGCATGGGCTGTTCAGGGCTGGGATGATTCTTTGATGTAGTTTGGTATGTACTGACGTATTCTTGCTCTTTCATTTCATCAAATTTTATTAGTTTGCAGATGCTGTAATATTTGTAATAAGATTTTTTTTTAATTTTTCGCTGGGTTTCAGTTTCTCCATAGATGTAGTCATTATATTGCTGCTGCTGCTGCTTTATTTTGGTAAAAACAACCTTTTGATCTTGCCCGTGTTGGGTTGTGGCCGCAGCAGTCATGATAAACCCTCAAGGACATTAATCAAGTTTTGGTAATATCTCTATCAAGTTGACACTTTGCTGCAACCTGCATTTTAAACCCTCAAGGATATTAATCAAGAAAAGACTACTATCCGATGAAAGAATTAACACATATAACTACAAAATTATCTTTTACTTTACAGATAACTGCAGGCCATGTACATTGCATGTGTTTGATATCTAGGTTTTATAAAAGGGGTATGAGGTATCAGAGGTTCTTATCATATATTACTTGGTTCTGACTTGGTTTTTATTACATGATCAGATGTGTTCTCTTGGGGGTAAGTTGTGGAGCAAATATTGCTGACTATGTGGCTCGGAAATCTGTAGAGGCGGGAAGGCTTTTGGACCCAATCAAGGTTGTTGCACAGGTTTTGATGTATCCTTTCTTCATTGGAAGTGTTCCAACACATTCCGAGATAAGATTGGCTAACTCCTACTTCTATGACAAAGCAATGTGCATACTTGCATGGAAACTTTTTTTACCTGAAGATGAGTTCAGCCTGGATCACCCTGCCGCCAATCCCCTCATTCCTGATAGGGAGCCGCCTTTGAAGCGCATGCCCCCTACACTGACAGTAGTGGCAGAACATGATTGGATGAGAGACCGGGCCATTGCTTACTCAGAGGAGCTTCGGAAGGTAAATGTTGATGCACCAGTTCTGGAGTACAAGGATGCAGTTCATGAATTTGCTACCCTAGACATGCTCCTTAAGACTCCTCAGGCGCAGGCCTGTGCTGAGGACATTTCCATCTGGGTGAAGAAGTATATCTCACTTCGAGGTCATGAATTCTCCTACTAAGCAGGAGAAAATCCAGTATCACAATCAGGAGCACCATTTACCTTCATTTCCAATGTATTTGAAAGATGGGCATCAAGGCATCGAAGCATCAGCTCACAACCAACTACTTGATATTCTGTTTGTAACTTATGATCAGTTGGTTGTTTATAAGTTCCGGGGAATGTTCCACAGTTTTCCAGTTGCTCCTTGTGCATCTGTTCTTTTTTGTAATATAGATAATTATTTGAGTAGGTTTAGCTGAGTTGTGAGATGCAATTACGTTTTTTTTTGTTTTTGGCTGGGTATTAATATGTACCACTGTCAATGAGTAGAAGAAATTAACGAAATGAATATTTCTTCCACTGTCTGGTTATATCTCCTTGGTTTGGTGTTATATAATGTTTTCATTTTACCTTTGCTCTGGGTCATTGCAGATATAATTAATCAAGGCATTTTCTTGGTACTTTGACAGGGAGAGGGGCTGGATGCATCAGTTTTGTCCACCAGGTAATTCATTTATGTCTACTGTGGCTTTGAATGAAGTAATAGGTTTGTTGGCAACATCGCTGGATTACTTAATTCTGTGGTATGTTTTAGTGTTTTCTAACATATATTTTTTACGAATGACTAGCTCGTATGTGGTGTCCGTCCATAACTTGAGATATCTTGGCAGAAGAGGTTGTCGAATATTGAGGTCTGACTTTTAAGGAATTGTGTAGGAGATTTTCAATTTTGAGGAAGAAATGGGTTGTAGTTTGCTAGTCCAAAAGAATTGTGAACAATAATAAGGGTGATTTACATATTCTATTACATTTTTAAAAATAATTACAACAATAGTCCACTCATAAAATTTTTACACAACTAATACACTTCCCACTTTATTTACAATATTTGTGTAATTTGGATTCCTTAATTTAAGGAATTAGTATTCAATTAAAATTCCTTAATTTATGGATTAGTTATGCCCTATCAAATTAGATATACATTTACCTTTTTCGTCCGTTCCAAGTTTTTAGAGGTTTAGTTTTAGTTTATGAAATGTTTACAAATGTTTCTCTAAATTTGAAAAAGGAGTATGCCAGTAATTTTTGTTCTGTCGTCGCTGATTGAATTGTTATGGTAGGATGTTTCATGGTTTCTCTGTTTGATGTAATATGCCTCTTAGGCATGCTGTCAGACAGACAAATGATTATCTATGTTTGTAGGTTTCTGTTATTCATTCTATTTTGTTGGCTACTGTTGATGTAGGAGTGAAACTTGTTGGTACTATAAGTTCTGTTATTTGACTCAATTGAATTTGGGTCTCATTTGCACTATCGTTGCCAGTGGACTTTGTTCTTTTCTGCTATCATAAATGGTTCCAGATAAGACCGTCTTGAAGGTATGCCCCATCTCACCTCTATTCACCACAAATTTTCAATTTTTTTATATTGCAGTGGGTTTCAAGGTAACTAATTCAGTTTTATTAAGTTACCAATTATTTTGAATGTGATGCAGTTGGTAGCCAAACCTTCATTCAGTTGGTTGCCAAACTTTCGAGACAAAAGGTAACCAATTTATACTGGCACACCTTCAATTTTTTCACTTTTACACATTCAATTTTTTCACTTTTACACATTCAATTTTTTCATATTGCGTTGGGTATCCAAGGTAACTAATTAAGTTTTAGTAAGTTACCAATTATTTTGAATGTGATTCAGGTTGGTAGCCAAACCTTCATTCAAATTGGTAGCGAAACCTTCATTCGATTGGTTGCCAAACTTTCGGATCAAAATAACTAATTCAATTTTATTAAGTTACTAATTTCGTTTGAATGTGATGCATTTATAACCAACCATTCATACAAAAAGTAACCATTTTATTATTTATGAAAACAAAATAGTTATAAAAAAAAAATTCGAGAACATTATTAAATACATTTATTTATTTTTAAACTTTTTGTAGAGGCGAATCTTCTTCTTATTCTCATTGGCGTTTTGGACAACCTTGGAGATTCATGCGGTGATGTGGCGGTGAGTATGTGAGGTGGCGGCGGTGTGGCGGTGGACTATTATTTCAAAGTGTATGTGAGGAGATGAAGATTTGAATTTGAATATTTAAATTTGAATTATTATTTTGAATTTGAATTTGTTTTTGTTGTTAGATCAAAATATTTGAATTTGAATTATTAATTATGGCAGTTATTTGTCCTTGATTTTAGGTTTTCTTATTAATGTGAATTGTACTATTTTTGTAATATGAGTTCTCTTTTTGTAATTAGTTGGTTGATGCACTTTTCTTGTAATTATTTTCTTTTTGTTGTATACTTATGTAAAGAACCCCAATAATAATGTCTTGTCTTGGATCTTCAGTTTGGGTTATTTGAATCATCCATAGTGTATCAAATCCTGTTTGTTTCTGAACTGAGGGATTACTTGCTATATTATTATATTTACCAGTTAAAAAAATTCCAACCATCTCTATAAATAATAATAACTTACAATATAGAAATACAAGTATTTTTTTTTTACTTACTTAATGATTATATCTACAAAAGAATGGATCAACTAATTTCATCTCTTCTTCTTTCTACATTACATTGTGGTGGTACTAATAAGAGAACTCTTGACATTCTCTTCTTCCTCCTCTTCCTCTTCTTGTGCTCAACATAAAATCCATCTTCTTGCCAAAGTAACAAACCGGTTTTGGGGTCGGTAAAATTTTCCAACACCTGGTCCCTGAGACCGGTGTCCGTGACCTCACAAAACCGGCTGGACCAGTCCGGTGGCTCAACAGCCCGAGTCCCCAATCCCGGGGCTCGATCCTTGGACCCTACATTCTTCTCTTGCTGCCAATCAATAACATAAGTAGCTACCCTCCTATAAAACTTCTCTTTGAACACTTGCCACACTTGATACTTGTAGTGATTAATCACCATCACATTTCTATCCATATTAACATACTCAAAATCATCCCTCAAGTCAAAATGGTGCACCATATTAATCAATGTAGAATTTAGTGCCTCGGGCCTCACTATACTCTTGTGCCTCTCCGGGGCACCCAACCTACACGTATACCCAACCATCACCCCTTTTATGGGCACCCGACTCAGACCCGAAGGCCCAAAACTGTAACACGACGTCCGCAATTCCGCCACCTGCCTACCCCTAGATTCGTTGTTCAGAACATTGTGCAATGTCATACCATCACCCAAGTGCAAAAACTCATCCACATCCATAAACCCTACCCACTCACAAGAGTCCCTCGCACGTAACGCACAATGGGCAAACCCGGCTTCTTGGGTCTTGATCCAAGGCCATACGTGCCGGGTTATATTCACATTGTCTTCCATTAATAACTCCACCACCTTATCGATATCGTCATTACTGTTGTTGTCGTAGATGAACCACCGTTGGACCCCGATTCGGGAATGGTACATGACCCATTCCCTTATGAACCTCGCCTGATTCCGGAGCATTGTACATATACACATCTCGTGTTGTTTTTGGGCAGGTGGGTCGGGGTCCATTTTCCGTACGGGTCGGGCAATTGATTTCAGTATCCCTCTACCCAGTACTCTGATTGAGACCTTGATGGGATTATCATTGTTGTTGACCCTTTGTTTCAATACACTCAAAGGGGTTTTGCACCGTACGATTTCTTGGGCAATAGAAACAACGTCCGAGCTCAATAAGAACTTGCGCCTGCTGAAATCCCAGCCGTACACGCACTCGAATCTCGATGCATTTGACACCCTTCCTGGCCGTAGATTAAGCCCTTTCACGAAAACAATGGTGGTGTTGTCGCGGTCGATCAAAGCTTCGTAAGCCAATGAGTCCCAGTGGTGGGTGGGCCCAGCGGGCAGGTTACCGTTAGATTTCACTGTGATGGTGACTGTTGAGCCACGTGGCTGAAGTGGGCACCGCACGATCTGGTGGCCGAGATATTCTCGGTCGATCGACACCGGCGCGAGCTTCAGCTGAGCCTGAGATGAGTTTGGTGAAATGTAAATACAGTCGATGTCATCTTTGGTGAATAACGGAGTTGATGGAGGGTATTTTAGGAATAACACCGCCTGGTCGGGAAATATCACCGTTTCTCGAACGGATAGAACTGGAGTAGCAGGAGAATCGCCGGAGATGGCTTCCATCGCCGGAGTTCGCCATGATGACACCAATTGGGGATGATGATACCTATCTGCAAGGATTTCAAGTGCTTATAATTAAAAATTAAAACTTTAACAACTGAGTTACAAATCTACTAATAAAAGTATATTCTTTAAACGAAATTTTAAAGGGGTCAGAAATCTCCCCGCACAAGAAGGAATCTCAAACAGTGCCACATACAAGAAAATTCATAAACCCAATTAATTAAAACATTTGCAAGATTCCGTAAGAACAAATCTTTGAATACTAGATTAAGAAATTGAATTTAAAGAACTACATAAAATTAACTAAACATTTTTTTTTAAAAAAAATAAAAATATCTTTTAGCAGAATTTCTGAGTTCCAAAATAACAGGAATTACGGAATCTGAAAGAAACTGAAAAAGCACCCAGAAGGGAAAAAAACTGAATTGAAGAAATGATTTTGCAAGATTATAACAAAAGAACCAAAATATTAATTACTAACCTGTGAAGAAGAGGCGTAAAGTGGAGAAAGTGAAGCCGGAAAAGAAAACAAGGAGGAGAGTGAACCAGAAGAAGGTTTTCCATGGTTTAAAATGGCCACGTTTTCTGCGATCTTTCATCGCTTAGTTATGGCCCCCGATCTGAATAACTACCCAATATCTGATTAATAAAAACTTTTTCTTTCTTGTAATTCATTTAGATTTTTGAACTTCTTATCTGTATACTCCCCTGTTCTCCTTTAATTCTCTCTTTATGCTTGAAACCCACTTTGGAAAAATTAATATGAAATGATTGACATTGAGATGGAGATAGAAAGAGAAACATTAACAAAAAGAAAAAGTTATAGGGGGAGAAAATGGAAGAATGAAAGAAAAAGAAGAGAGAGAAAGGGACGAGGTTCAAGTTTTTCTCTCACAGTCTCTGCTTTATAACCGGTCGTGTCGGGTTTTATGAGGTGGTTAATATTTTCATCCATTTTTTAACCTTTAAGCCCACTAATCCAGTACTGCACAAATTCATTACACTTGGTACTGTATGCCACTTGTGTAATTACACGTCAGATCGAGAAGGGGGTAATGAGGACATTCTAGATTTGTTGTATCGCGCTGGCTCTGTTGTGATGGTGAACTGGTTTTGTGAGCTTGAAGCAGTAGATTCCAAGGTGTATGTACCACGTTCGTTTTAGTGGGACCCTACGAGGACATGGTCGTGGGGTCCACATCCGCTTTTTTGAGTCGTCGGAGATACACCGTCGCGGTTGGCCATGTCATTCCGTAGACTGCGTGGCGTCCAAAAGCGGTGGGACGGCTTTATCGTTTTGGCTGGTTAAATTGGAACTAAGTAGAGGTGAGGTGACATGAGTTGGGAATTGGGACCATGAGGTGTTCTGTTCGATTGTACAGTTCGTTTGGGCTCGAGTTAACTAACTCCATTCCAGTTTCAACCAACTCCTTATCGCTTAGTTTATCTGAACTACCATCGGTGGGTGGCACACGCGATGCCATTTCATGTGTACGTATAAATTATATGGAATAAAATAATTTTTTTTATAATATTTAAAAGACTAAATAAAAAAATAGTGTATTGTTAAATAAAATGATAAATTCATCGTAATTAAAAGTTTTTATGTTAGTGCAATTCAATTTTGTCATGACATATAACGACCGGTATCGTCGGATACACTGTGTTATTTTTTTATTTTTTTTAATCACAATTATGAGAATAAAAAATAAAAAATAAAAAATAATAGAATAAATTTGAACAAAAAACTGTAAAAGTAAGTATATTTTTTATTGAAAAAACACTGTAAACAGACAATGTTTTTCCAATAAAAAATGTACTTCTTTTTATAATTTTTTATTCAAACTTACTCTATTTTTTTTATTCTAATAATTGTGATTAAAAAAAAATTAAATGCATCGGACAGTACCGTTAAGGTACCGGACCCCCCCAACCCACAACCCAACCCAACCCAACCCAACCCAACCCAACCTAACTTAACTTCTTTGGTATATAGGCATGTGTCATGATAACCATCCGGACACATTAATGTATGTATGTTGTATGAGTTTGTAATGTATTAAAAAACAAAATTAATGAATTAAATCACGTTAGAAATATCATTATTCATAATTTATAACCAATTAATTATATGAAATTTTGGTAAGTATAGATAAGTGATAATCAAATAACTGTAGAGAATTTTAATCAAACTAAATAAATTTTTTACTAGTGTAAGTTCAGTTCAACAAAATAAAATAAGACCCAAGTCGATTGTATTTTTACTTTCAAAGGCTAAAGTAGAACAAAATTTGACTCAATTGATTGTCAAAATGGTAATGTATTAAGTGGAAGCGCTTAGTATGAAATTTATTTTTGAATAAATTAATCAATAAAATATTGATATGAAACGAGATTCTATGTATATTAATTTTTTATTAATTAATTGACCCATTTATAATAAAAAAAAATTATGCTAACCGGATCTGTATTAAGCATATGCCAATCGAATTGCTGGCTGGGCTGGTTCACTCCCATTATGTCACGTCAACTGTTTCAATTATTAGTTAATAATAATAATAATACTCCATTTGATTAATGGATCTTATCTTTAGTGGAGGTGGACTGGTGTTAGAATTCTAGAATCTAATTAACAATTCTCGTTGCAGGAAAATGATAAAAGTAATGTTTGAATAAATTTGTATTATTTAATTATCAGGCAATAAACTGGGAGTGGACTGACTACGCACTAAATTTTCTATTCTTTTATTATAAAACTTCACTTTTTTTTTGCAAGGGTAATTATGGGTAAGGTCTTATCCTAAAAGAAGTTTAATTATTTTTATGTCTTGAAAACAGTTATTATCTCCACGTTTACTCATGTAATATCTCATTTCCACATTAAAAAATATAAAATTTTTTATCTTTACTTGATGAATTATGTTATTACTAATAGTAATTTTAATTATAACCTTTTGAATAAACGAAAAATTTGTAACGCTTAGTCTCACATCAAAATAAAAATGAATCTTATTATAAAATCACCTGACAGAAAGGGCCCGACAAACTAGAATTTTTAACATCATAACATCAAACTAGTAGGCCCAATTACAAGTTTAGTAACAACAATATCATCAACCCAAGAGAGAAAAGAAAGGGCTAATTGGGTTTAGGGACTATGGATACATCTTAGATTTAAACTATATAACAACTCCAATAGCAAGTTAGTTGATTCTAAGATGATATAAGTTGGGAATTGATTGATATTTTTATATAAAAAGTATCGCAAAAATAGTAAAAATCGTCGTGACAAGATCTATCATAGCCACCATATTTATGTATAAATATCAAAAAGTCATGTGGAGATATTAGTTTCCTATAAGTTTACAAGTTTTTGGGCACATCCATAAATACTTTTATAGTGGCTAGTCATACTCGTTACACATTACGTTTGTGCAAATTAAAAACTCCAATTCAATTAGTGAATAATTTTAAAAACGAAAGAGAAAATAAAATATAAAATATAAAATAGAAATGAAAGAATAAATATTATTTTTAACTCCTCATGAAGAAAAATGTGTTGCAATATTTTTCTTCCTCCCCTTAATAAAATAGAAGATATATAAAAATATCTTTTTTTGTAGTCATAAAAATATATCGAATTACAAATATAAAATTTATCGATACATGAGATTTGTCAGAATTATAAGAGAGTCACTTCTTACACATCTTTTAACGCTAATTCGCTAAATACTTAATTGGCAGAATGAAGAAGATTCTTCTTCTTTAGTGGAGTAGTACATTTATTAGTGGGTTCCAGATAAATGTCATGAGGGTGTTACATATCATAACGTGCTCTCTGCTCTCAAGCAGCTGGTTCATGTAGAAGCAAAATAGGCACGTATTTATTCATATTTTGACAATAAAAACCCTAATTCCTATGTTAGTGCTCTCTAACTGTCCCTCCTTGCATATACTACTACTAATACAACTATGTCATGTAGTCAACTTTATTTTGAAAGTTGGAAGTTTTTGGGACATACTTTAATTTTTAGTAGTACCAAGGCAATGTCTGTCTGTCTGTATATGATTTTTATTTATTTGAATCTGTTATGTGTGCCTATTTTTCTTTTTAGTACTTAAGTTACTATACCTATTCTATAGGAATGAATACAACACTCATTCTTGTGTAGTAACTAGAAATGTAGAAATCAATAAGACTCAAATTGTAAAACTGCCACTGAATTTATAAAAGTTATATGGACAAAACTGTGTCTGGCACAAGGATAAAGGGAATTGATGTGCTATAAGACTAATACTAGTATTTGTTTTACTATAAAGAATATCTTGTTCGGACCAAAAGTCTTAGCTTCACAAACGGAAAAAGAAGGTGATTGATGCTGTGAATCTGAAAAAGCATTAGTATTTGATTGTTTGCAGCAGCAGCAGCATCGATCTCTGTCTGAGAGCGAGCTTTTAATTATGACAACAATGTTAACACCCAACTACTATTCCTAGATTCCATCAACTTCACTTTCAGCATTACATATGTCTGATTAATTACCCGGCCTTCAAATGGTCGTTTTATGTTTGAAGTATCTGCACAATTTTATCAGAGATCATGTACTAGTTTGGCAGCGGTATTACAAATACTATGTTAATAGTACATTTTTGGAATGGATGGTGTCCAAATTAAAGAAGCAGCCGTTCATGTTTACGCCAAATTAATGTTGTGGATCTTGATGATTCAGTTGGCAAAATGGGATGAAATGGCTGTTTGTCAATGAAAGATGGCTTGAAACAATTAGTTAAGTTGTTTTCTAGAGCAGTGTATACATCACATATGCACAAAGCACAAGTACAAACTGAGGGAGGTTCAAGATTTTCTTGGCCCAAGAATATTGATGACATCTAGCCAAGGTGTACTTAGCATCTGTAAGTACAGCACGGCACAACTGCAATATTAAATGAGTAAGTCACGATAGTATCATTGAGAGAATCTCAATATAAATCAAGAGTATTGTTCTGCTTTCCCCAAACACCCCAGGCCACCAACATGTTTTTGAGTTTTGTGAGTGTATGTTAAATTATTAATTTAAGGGACTAATTCTAACTTGCAAGCATGAAAAACAGGTGCATGAACCAATGACCGAATTTATATAAGCTTAAGAAATAATTGCCTCAAGGAATATATTTGACATTTTCTTCTATCAGGAGTCAAATTTACTGTTTAGACTTTAGAAAGCATTATAATAACCTTTGATGCTAACCATCGCACTGTTGAAAAGGAAATCTGAGGTTTTTTAAATACATTATTTCCCTTCCAATATGTTCATTCAAGGTTTATTCTTGTCTGTGGTATTTGTTTTCACCGAGGAAGTATTTTATACAACTATGTGTCTTGAAAGAACATTTGATTTTATTAGTCCTCCAATGTTTTTCATCTTTCTAGTCTGATTGATGCCTTTCTGTCTTGTTATTGCTTTTTGTTTAATCCTTTTGAGTTTTTCACATTCACATCAGTGAACACAGAATCACTGAATCGGCCAAAATCAACGGTGATGATAAGATTTCAGTCAAATTAAGCCAAATGAGTTACCGTCTTCTATTGATAATTAATCTGCCCAAGTACTAACATATTTCTGCACGAATGGACGAATAATTGAATACCGGCCCTTTTCTTCACAAAGTGTACTGATTTTGATGCTGATATGGACTATGTGACAATGTTATATCATGTTGCCATTTTATTGTAATTATTAAAAAATTATAGCTTTCACGTAAATCCACACTAGTTATTCTGAACCACTACCACTTACATTTTTTGGCAATGGCATCTCTTCTTCTTTTATGTTAATATACCCAAGTTGGAAGAGTTGGCTCCAAAGACAAAATCGGCCAGCTTTGAAGGGACCAAGGAATCCTTCCGGTATATAATTGTTTGTTTTTCTTTCTTTCTATCCATCTTAACATATAAAACAGATAGAATAATTAGAGGAAGACTTTGGCAGCATAAATATATAACTTGTCATTAGAGACGACCCACGTCTGTTATTGCTTCTTTTCACGTAGAATCTCTTACAAACTAGACTTGGTAAATTGTCTTGACAAGGGTTGTTGACATTTTATAATTGCAGACCGTCCGTGCTTTTTAGTTCATCAGCTCTAACTGCTTTCTCATAAATCTCTTCCAATCATTTTTCTCCCCTTTAAGAAGCAAACCTCTTTATTTAAGTTCTTAATGATCTGGCAGCATCTTTGCTTGGATTATAAGATCGTTTAGCGTGCAAGCCCTTGTGTTTTGGTCTGCAGCCAATACTACTGTTGTAAGGTCATTGCCTCTCTAAAGTTGTACGAAAAATGGGAAGGAAACCTTGCTGTGATAAAGTTGGCTTGAAAAGAGGTCCATGGACTATTGAAGAAGATCATAAGCTCATGAACTTTATCATCAACAATGGTATCCAATGCTGGAGAGCAATTCCTAAGCTTGCAGGTGACCACCGATAATATATTTATATTTACATTTTAAAAAATCTACTTTACTTTAAGCTGATGACTTGCTAAATATGAGAATGTTTTGTTTGGTTATGAAGGGTTGCTGAGATGTGGAAAAAGTTGCAGATTAAGATGGATTAATTATTTGAGACCTGATCTTAAAAGGGGCATGCTATCCGAAATGGAAGAGAATCAGATTATACAACTCCATGCCCTCCTTGGTAACAGGTCTTTGCGCCTACATTCTATGCCTTTATTATACTACTGCTTCCTCATTTGGTCATTCCGAATAGTAGAGTATTAAGGGCCCGCAGATGGCTTAAGTAGAACATTTTGAAGCAGTTGTCTAGAATTAGTAGCATAACATTTTGAATTTTATTTTTCCCAGGTGGTCTAAGATTGCCTCTCATTTTCCTGGCCGCACTGATAATGAAATTAAGAACCATTGGAACACCCGAATCAAGAAAAGGCTGAAACTTGTTGGAGTAGATCCAGTGACGCACAAACCCATTGAGCATGAAGAGAAAGCAGAAGAGAATATTGAGACAATGGCAGAGTCAATTTCAGCAAAGAAACAAGAGGAAATTAGGGAGGCTGAATCGACAGATAATAATGGCCAAAGAGATCTTGCAGCGGACGTATCTTCCGATGAAACTGCCAATCTTTTAAGCAAATATGATATGGTGTGTGGAAGCTTGGATGTGGACTTATGGATGAATCAAGAAACCAACAACGCTTCCACTTCTTTTAGCCCTTCATTCTCTTTGGAAGAATCTATGAATCCATCGATGGCAGAATCCTCCTCTATTCAAGAAGATTCTCTACAACAATGGGTAGATAGTGTGGATTCAATGCTCTCATGGGATGCCTTCAATCAACTAGAAGACGATCTTTTCTTACTTAGAAATGGCCAATGAAGCTGCCCCCTTTAGTTGATCATCTCGATTGTGATTTGGGTAGTGCTACACAACACAACACAAATAATTTGACTGAATCTATGTGATCAAAATCTTTGAAATTTATTTTACATTTATAATATTTAATTATTTTTAAGTCCTCTGTATCTACTGTGAAGAAGCTTCACTCTGCTTTACTAATCATTTGAGCTCTCAGAAAGAACCATGTTTTCCATTTGATTCTCTTGTTGTAAACTAAAAGGAGACACCTACACAGAAATAATTGAATGTATGAAGAAGGGAAAGCCTTTTGTAATGTCAGCATAATTTTTAGTATCAGAAAAGGGGTGGAACTCGTCACCAATTTTATACCTTGTAGTACATCATTACACTTGCACTTCCAAGAACAAGAATGCTGATAAAGAAATACCAACAGTCTAGTAGAACTATTTTTTTAATGTATGTATGGTTCATGTTGATTGTTATAAGCTGGTAAGGATGAACCGCCACTTTAATTCTGTGAAGCAATTATAATTTTCTTTTAGCGTGAATGATATTCTTAGAATATATACTCGCATTAGTTTGTGATTGTTCGGTGTGAATGATCGGTGGGATATTGTGTGTACCTTAAAAAAATAATTTAGGATAAATAAATGAAAGAAGGGGCGACAAAATTAGAAACCGGCCGGTCTAGCGACCGGTTAATGTTATCGGTGCACTTACCGTATTACAATAGTAGTGTTACCGGTAACATTAAGTGCAATATGTTACCGGTCATTAGACCGATCCTTAATTCTCTGTTGCCCTTGAATTTTTATAAATGAATTTTTATTTGATAATAATGACTTTGGCAACATATTTGATTTGAACACTTGAAGTAAGCTTCACTTTTTGGTTACATCTCATAGCCAATACCTTGACTAAAACTTGTGTTGTTGAAACATCTACATTTGAACTTTAAACAAATCCAGGATATAGTGAAAAATGGGTATGCATAGCTGTACAATTTTTTTTTTTACACAGTCAGCCCAAAACGACGTCATTTTGGGCGACTTGTTTTTTTTTTTAAAAAAAATTGGATTACTTCTACTCATTCAGCTTCTCTCCCAAATCACGCTTTCATCCTCCCAAATCAAAAATCGCACGAGGGCCGAAATTCCAGAAATTCCATCGCTTCTCCGACTTCATACTCTGGTGACTCGATATATATACTTATTTCGTTTCTCTCCTCACATGTTTTCAGCCCCATCTTTCTCTCTAAAAATCGAGCATCATCCCATCCCTTATCTCCAAAACAGTCTCCAATCTAGCTCGAAAATTGCAGCGGAGAGGTCAAAGCAGAGGAATATCGACTTCGAATCGGTAAACCCCCTATTATTTTCCCTATTACAACTGTATTTTTTGATTTTACGGTGCGATTTCCTGCGATTTCCCCTACTTTTTCGATTTCTAGGTTTTATGTGGCCTTTATTATCTTTTTGCTATTTGTGTATTTTTCTGGGGTTTATTTTTTTTTAGAGGAATGTAGACCCGTAAAAATTCCTTCCCTATTCTATTATCAAGTAATCATCAGTACATATCACTGAGGATTAAGAGGTGTTTTCTGCATTATATATATGTTGGTCATGTTAAGGAAATTGTTTACAACAAATCGAAAATGTATCTAGGATTAATTCACTCTAGTGCTAGACCAAAGAGAACATGCATGGCACTGTCACTCTACGTTACTTAAATTATTCAGCCTCTCTAAACATCGATCTTCTTTGGGAATTCTTTCTGCATATATATATATATGTTGGTGTTTCAAGTTTAATTTACCTTGAGTACTTGTATGGTACTTGATCAATATTAAAACGCTCGCTTTCTTTAATGAATAATAATCCGTTGAAGTCTGGTTTCGTCTACGTCAGTCATATGTCGGACGCAAAAGTTTGTGCTCTGAATCTGTTTCTGATCGATCATGCTTATACATGTGAATACTCATTAATCTAGACAACAAAAGATATATAGAGGCTAGGTGTGACTATAAGAGTGCATGTGTTTAATCTTATTAGTGTACGTTTATATATGTGTCTATATATACGTTAGGACATTATGTCCTTAAACGTAACCACCACCTTGTTATTTGAACATGCCAGGTGCTTGGATATAATTATGTGCATCATGATTTTCTTATTAATCTCCTTATTGAACCAGTACATGCTCCATCAATAACTGCAATTAATTAAGAATTTGGTTGGTTCATGGAGAGGCATATTGGATGTAGTTTGTAAACAAAAGTAGCTAGGCAATTTTAATGATTGATGGGGGTTACTTGAAAGAAGAAATTAAACCGGAACGTTAACATGGCTTGTTGTTGTATGAGAATGGGTTGAATTTGATAAAGACTTATGTGTGTCGATGAAGACTTAAATGTTTAGCTTCTACACGTTGCATTCTTTATGTGTGTCGAACTCTGATTGTCGGTTGTTAATTTTCTGTTACATGGTTAGACATCTAGTTCATATAGTTAGCTTTCAAGCTCTTCTCTTTCTCTATTTAAAGACTAAATTAGTGGTGAAAAATATTTTTTGAAAACTAAATAGTTTGGTCAATGGTTATACTCTAACTGATATTCTTGTGTTGACTTTTCTGTGTTGGTCTCATTTAATACCCCAAACAGTATTTCATATCTAAAAACACTGTTTTCTTGATTATCCGATTTCTTGGATAATTGTTAAACAGTTCGAAGTATGGGTTTCTTTCTTGCAAATCTTTGCTTACATTTACTGACTATCTACTCACCTCTATATGACTCAGCTATTCTACATATATGTGCATTAAATGTTAGATTGCCTTATGTGACCATATATCACCTGTATAAGAAGAAACTGCTGAAAACAACTTCACTTATCTCTGAGTCCTACTGTAGTCATCTATTCTGTTCTCTGAGTCCTACTCTGCACTTTCATTTGAGTGGTACTTTCACTTTGCATATTGTTTAGTTTTGTTCCTCAAAACGAAGAAAATCTGCATTGTATTTTGAAATACATCCTGATGCATACACTCCTCACCTAGTCACTTCACAAGCACAGACCAAATATGTCCTTCTGAGACATAGTCTCAATCCTGGTTTGGGAATAACTTTTAACAGTTTTCCCAATTTGTTAGATGAACTGATTAGCATAAGATAGGAGTCTTTGGTAGTGTTTAATGACAGGAACATTTATCCTAGCCTCATAGCTGAGATTTACTCCCATATGACCTTCAATAGAGACAACTCTGGTGTGTTAGTATCACCACATGTATTCAGGGAGTACAACTCTGGCTGCCTCTTTCTTGCTCTTCCCATCTCCCAGCTCACCCATCTCCTCGCTCGCCGGCCATCTCCTCGCTCGCCACCCATCTCCTCGCTCAGGCTTCCCATCTCCTCGCGACAAATCCTTTGATTCATTGCAAGGTAACAAAGTTAGATGTGGGTAGATGGATTTTCTTGCTTTTAGTGTTGAATTAAGCCTTTTGTTTTATATTTTGTGTTTTGGTTTTGAAAAATTGGAGGGCTAATATTTTTTGAGGGCCAAACCCTAGAATCTGCAGATTTGTTTGTGTTGATAGACAACTTTTTGATTTATGAATATTGTTCTGGGTTATAGTGGGTGTTAAAAATAGAAAGCAGTGCACATTTGTTCTGCTGTTATGGAGTGTTATTATTTGAGAATGAGTTGTAATTTGATGAGAAACTCCTCTTTCACTTTCTCTCTCCAAAACCTCCAAAATATTCCCGATCCCCTCTATTCTTCTCCTCCGTTTGCCTCGTTTCTTCTGTCTTTTCGCTGAATAATTTATTATGTACTATCTTTTCGTTTGCTTTTATGTTAGTTTTGTTGATTTTTTTTGTTATAAATTGTTTTTGAGATTGTTCAGCTGGTTTTGTTTGATAACGACCCTTTAAAATTATGTGTTACAACTTTTATGTACTACACAATACACATCTGCCTATTAAGGTGCATATGCATCTTTCCGAGCTTATGGCCAATGTTGTCAGTTTTGCGGATCTATATACTAGGGTGTATTGAGTTTGATTATGTAGGCCATTTTGATTATGCTTATTAGATTTAACAATAATGATGCTAACAGTTCTCCTCAACTTAAGAGAGGTTTCTGAAAAAAATAATATTTTTCAGGTCAGTAACAATATTAGAAAGTTGCCACTAATTTTTATTGGCATTCCACATTTTATATGAAGGAGATGAGTATTCTTAAATTGCTTGGTATTTTAAGTATTAATGTGAGACATTATTGTCAAAGTGTATTTCTGAGTGTCAATATCATCATCCTTTTCTGAGGGAGGGAGGGAGGGAGACTGACTGTGTAAAAAAAAAATTTGCACAGCTGTACATACTCATTTTCCCCTATATATATATATAATGACAACAAATTGTTGAATTTAGTTGGTAGTAAACACATCAACAATTATCCATGTATTTAAAAAAAAATTGGCATTTGAAATAATAAACTATGTTATTGGAATAAAATTTGACATATTTTTTCCCTAATATATTATATATAGGACTGAAGAGGGAAAAAAAATCAGATTGGAGTACATAAGGCCCAATAAATGTGAGATATATTTGTTAAAGTAAAACCACTAAGCCTATAGTTTCGGCCCACTGAAATTCCCAGTAGTACATATGGTATTACTGAGTGGTTTTTCACAAACAACCAACAAACAAGTTCTCGTCTCGTCTACCCTGCCATCACAGTGAGTTAGATCGGTTGCTAGTTTCGTATAATCGTATATATATTCGCTCTCTGAAGGAATTGTTTAGCCCAGCTCCCATATGTCAATCATCAA
Organism: Panax quinquefolius; assembly: GCA_020205615.1. Taxonomy (NCBI): domain Eukaryota; kingdom Viridiplantae; phylum Streptophyta; class Magnoliopsida; order Apiales; family Araliaceae; genus Panax; species Panax quinquefolius. The sequence goes on along the minus strand of CM035156.1, from coordinate 32,535,162 downwards.
AGGTTACGATTGTACCACAATCTAAACTTATCTGAACCATTAAACTATAATGTTCGTTAAGTCAATTTCTCATACCTTATGGCTTTCTGGCAACTAAATGTCATACCTCAAGATTCATTCTTTATCGTCTAAGTCATACAATCTTTTGTATACTCAGAACGATCGTTTAAGTTAATTGTTAACTCGGCTTCTTTACGTTAACGTCATTGTCTTAAATTCAGTTCTTCACCGTTCACGGTTTAATCATTGGTCTTCATTATCTTACGGTCAAACCATACACGGGGTGTAGGTTCTACCCGTTTAATATTCAGCGACACTCAACATTTACGTCGGTTAAAGTGTTTAACGCTTACATTTCATTTAAACATTCTCCATCCGACTCACATTCGGCTTTCATTAATCTTATTACCGTTCATTACGGCTTTCTTGATAAATCATCTCTTACTCTTTCTTAATGTCGAAGACATACGGTTCGTTATATGCTAAAACCGATCGTTCATCGCAACAACGTTGCGTTTACGTTCTTTGTCTTTTAATCTCGTTTAATCTTTCCGTTCAACCTTTACTAAAGGTTTAATTTACTTGTTTAAATGTTACCTTACATGAACTACACGTTCATTAGCTTTCGTTACACTTCCCCCAAGATTTGAGCAGTTAAAAGCTCATCACTGAGCTTTGCCTTTTACCTGCAAGGTCTTTGCTTGTCGATTCCTTTACACTTTTAACGCTATGAACGCCATTGGCGTCATGGCGTCGACCTCTTTTGATACTATGACTTCGGCCAAGGCTGCCCGGTTTGAGTTTCACGATCTTCGACTCCCGATTGCATTTTGCTATACGGCGTGGCGAATATGGCAGCTGGCCTTAATTCTTGAAAAAAAAATTCTAGGTGTTTGATCGTTTTGAGATGCTTACTTCCCGATCTCATAACTTATTCGTTATAACTCGGAATGAGGTCGTTCCAAAACCATTCTCTTTCTTATCTTACGTACTTCAATCCCTCTCGGACAGAACTTTGTTCTGAATCCGTTAACATGCCATTCAATTGGCTTAATCTTCATCTTTCGTTCATTTTATGTTTTTAACGTTCTTCGTTCGTTCGTCCGTAATTCGATCATCCAAACTCAGAACTTGTTCGTTCTTGAGTCCACGACTCATGTTTTCTACGTTCTCTTACATTCTTATGAAACCCTACACGTTCGGGTTCATTTACTAACTTTTTAATTCTCATTTGTCTTTTACGAAATTTCCGTCATAACTTCGGTATAGCTCAGTTTTAATCCGTTCTTCATGAACGTTTCTACCGTTCCTAACCAAGCAATAATCATCTAACTTATACGCGATGGTTTTAAACTTGTTCATCAACAACAATTATCCTACGATGGTTTTAACCTTGTCCATCAACAACGTTTTTCGCGTTCTTCGCGTTCTTCGCGTTCTTCGTTAGTTCTTCGTTTTTAATCGATATTTTGATTACGATTTCACTTTTTTTTGGAATTTGATGTTATAAAACACCATTCCTTACTTATTTCACTGAATCGTTCATATGATTCATTCGGATCGCTCACATTCATTACTGAATCTTATACTTCCTTAATAAATTTTTAACATAAACTTCAAATTCTTATTTTCTTCATTTTCTTACGATTTCAACCATATGAAATCATTCCTAACATCTTTTACTTTTATTCTCAATAAGTTATGTTTTTAACATATAAAAATTAAAGAAAAACTATATAGAAGTTAGGTTTCGGATTACCTTCATTCTTTAATCTCCTTCCGTCGGATAAAGTTTGCTCACGAGCAACTTTTCCTCCTTTTCCTCTTCTTCCTCCCATCCGAACTCTCTCTCTCTCTCTCTCAAATGTTGGAGAATTTTAAACATTCCAAACAAATGAAATTAAGCTTAAAAGATTTTCCAAACTGCCCCTCCGGTTACTGTTCACACCTCCTTACTATTCACGAAACTTCCCTTAGAAGTTTCATGATTCCGTCTTTCGGAATTCATCCGATAGTTTTAAAAACTGCGATTCTCGGAATACAAATATTTTTGGATATTTCGTCTTTCTTTTACCGATTAACTTTTAGGTATTCTTCGGATCTCCGAAAAACTGAAAAACACTTTTTGATGTTAAGCGTTTTTCTTCACGTTTTCCCCTAACGTAGTTAAACGAATGAAAAGTACATAACAATATTTTTCGTCGTTCTTATTTCGTTCGATTTCTGCACGTTTTTACGAGAAAAACTTTTATCGGCTTACTTAACTTTTCACGATAAATTATCGTCAAATCTTTCGACGGAATGTCATTTCGACATACCGAACTCTCGGAAAGGCTTAAGTTATTCAAACCCTAACCATTAAGGTTTCGTCGGGTGAATAGTGCCTATTTTGTCTTTTTCCCCGGAAAAATTTTATTTTCATCTTGAAAATTCTTACTCGTTCAGTCCAGCTCGTACCAGAATCCTCCCGTTTTATAATCATCCTAAGTTCTAGAACGATTAATAAACACATAGCACATAATATTATTAATAAAAATTCATTTTATTAATAATTAATTCTTTAATCTTAAATTCTGAACAATCCGGATTCTCCGGGTTGTTACAGTTAGAGAATGTTGATTTTGTTGTCGGGAAAGAAAAATATTCTGATTCTATAAGCACCCAGAGACACGAAAAGATGTTCTACAAAATGTTCTTATTTTCCTGTCAACTAACCCTTGATGATCACACTTGAGAACTGCATATTAGTGATTATCCACAATAACTCTTTGTACTTCTCATGTCCAAGGACTGCCCTCCCCAGTTTTGGCAATAGATAAATCCAATTTCCTAATTAGAAAAGGACTACAAAAGGGATGAAATCTTGCATGCATCCATTGTGAGATCTCAACTCAACTCAACAACGCCTTTTATTCCAAACTAATTGGAATAGACTGAAATTTATTCTGAAAATGAATTCTATACTAACAAAAACTTCATGATTTCATAATAGTGGAAAACGTGCCACTTCATCACTTTGAGCTATCAATCGTTCCAATCTTGTTCACTAGACAAGTAATTCCCAAGGTTGGTCTGTTTACATTGTGGTCAGGCATTCCCTCATTCAATGGAAATGAATAAGTAAACCCAAATTTTGGCAGTTGTCATTGTGTTTCCCCTTTCATTTTACATTTTCTTATTGAGTACGAGGAAGCCGTCATATTATGCTACAAACTTATTAGCAAAAGTCAATCTAAAGCATCGACACAGACTAGTTTAGTTCTTTTACTGATGCATCCAACAACAAAAAATACCGAATCCAACAAAACACTACTTTTAAATTGTATCCCAATAAATTAATCTCAAATAACATCTATGGAAAAGGGGCACCCTAAGTAAGCAATTAGAGACTCCAATTAGTGGACACGATTCTTTCCTTGGAATCTTTTTCTGTGTCCAGAAACTCAAGAATTCACGTGGGTATTTTACTAAGGAGAGTGTATTCAATTAAGATTTTTAAAGACTTTTTTAAATACTGATTTTTGTAGAATTTGTGGAATTTTAATGACTTTCACAGATTTTAAAGACTTTTTTTAAATGACTTTTATAGACTCCATGAAATAAGTAAGACTTTTATAAACTTTTTATCAAGACTGTGATAGACTTTTGTATACTTCTAATATAGCTTGCAACTTATATTAATTGTTAATTAACCCATGTGTACAACCTCTCTCTCTTTTTTCATGAACTAGAGTAAATCTCATTATATTATTGTGGCATGAGATTTTATATATGTTGAAAGCGTTCACATTATTCTACTCATTTCATGATACATTTGGATACTCGGATACCAATAAAACTTTAGAAACTACGAGACCTTGATACAAAATTAAGCTCACTTTTCATTGAGCTATATATACTTTATGTATATGCGTACGCTTTTTAGTAGAAATACCAAACTTTGTTTTTCACAAAATAATATGACAATAAAAATCTATATAATCAAAAGTTGCATAACTTTGTTTTTTTTTTCCTTTGCAGAAAATGAAATTCACACTCATGTGAATGTGTGATTCAATACTATATTGATTACTTTACTAATATATATATATATATATATATATATTGTGTGATTCTGTCAACCCAATTTTCCATCTTAACTGCTCCTAATTCTGTTTGAATTTGTGGAACTTTTTTATGCGCCTAACATATATCAAAGCAGTGCGTTTTTACCTTTTTTGTAAGGGAAAGATAACGATTCTGTCCAAAGACATACACATACAGATCATGTGTAAAAAATTAACAGTATGAAGGATACACCAAAGTCATCAAAGACATCATATGTGTAACATATATCAAAGCAGCGCGTGTTTATTTCACTATGATACACCAAAGACGCTTGAAGACGAATATGGAGGATGTCTAAAAAATTAAAAGTAATTTCCTTCGTTTAAAATGTCAGAAAACTAAAAAAAAAAAACATACACATACACATACACTTATATTTTCTATTTTCATATATTATACATACATAATCTTTACAACTGATATGAGAGTTTCATGATTTTATCTCACTTTTGTTGAACAAATCTCTTTCCTCTTTCTATTGAAAGCTTTCGAACGGCTGCTTTTTCCTTCACCAATTCAGATTAGGTCTAGTTATTTGTTTACTTATTAATATATCTTGTTAATTCTCTTATTATAATAAATCCAATTTTATTTTTATGGCCCAAATTTTACCAAATTATTTATCCATCACATATTAATATTTATTAGCCCATATAAAATAAATAACTAGTTTGACCCAATAAAAGACAAAGTCCAATTAATAACTAGTTTTATCCACCTGTGTTTATTTGGAAGTCTTTAGAAATCTTTAGAGATGAGGTAAGATTTTGGATATGGATTGATAGTTATAATTCTTCTTCTAAAGTCTGTCAAACTCTACCATTTGATAGAAATCTTTAAAATCTCCGACTTTTTGAATATCAAAATATTTTTATAGACTTTGTAAAAATCTTAATTCAATACCACCTAACTTTTAAAGACATTAAAAAAAGTTGTAATTGAATACCACTAAACTTTTAAACTCTTTAAATGTCTTTAAAAATCTTAATTGAATACACCCCCCTAAACTCGACATATTTACAAACTATAGAAAGAACTACAAAACCCTGTGAAAAAGGAAGCATATAAAAGAAAAGAAAGACTAATAATGAGCAAAACTCAAACCATAAACTAAATAAATTTCAGAAGAATTGAAAATAAAAAGCTTACACTTTTAGGAGGTTGTAGAGCGAATCTGATGAGGCGAGGACACTCATGATGGTGCTTATGCCTCGTACGCTTCTCTCAGATCACCGCATTCTCTTCCTCCCGGAAAGTCACTCTTGTCTTTGGCCCGATAATTAATCGGATTTCATTTCAGGTTCATATAGAATGCAGCCCATTGGGAATTTCAGTGGGCCGAAACTATAGGCTTAGTGGTTTTACTTTAACAAATATATCTCACATTTTTTGGGCCTTATGTACTCCAATCTGATATTTTTTTCCCTCTTTAGTCCTATATATAATATGGGGAAAATGAGTATGCACAGCTGTGTAATTTTTTTTTTACACAGTCAGTCAAAACGATGTCGTTTTGACTGAAACAAAAAAAACGTGGCTTCTCTCAAGGCTGATAGCAAAGAACCCATCTGCCTCTTATTTCTTCTCTCTCCTGCTCTCCCGGCTGCCTCTTTCTTGCTCTTCCCATCTCCTCGCTCGCCCCATCTCCTCGCTCGCTGGCCATCTCCTCACTCGTCGCCCATCTCCTCGCGACAAATCCTTCGATTCGTTGCAAGGTAACAAAATTAGATGTGGGTAGATGGATTTTCTTGCTTTTAGTGTTGAATTAGGCCTTTTGTTTTATATATTGTGTTTTGGTTTTGAAAAATTGGAGGGCTAATATTTTTTGAGGGCCAAACCCTAGAATCTGCAGATTTGTTTGTGTTGATAGACAATTTTTTGATTTATGAATATTGTTCTGGGTTATAGTGGGTGGTGTTAAAAATAGAAAGCAGAGCACATTTGTTCTGCTGTTATGGAGTGTTATTATTTGAGAATGAGTTGTAATTTTGTGAGAAACTCCTCTTTCACTTTCTCTCTCCAAAACCTCCAAAATTTTCCCGATCCCCTCTATTCTTCTCCTCCGTTTGTCTCGTTTCTTCTGTCTGTTCGCTGAATTAATTTATTATGTACTATCTTTTTGTTTGCTTTTATGTTAGTTTTGTTGATTTTTTTTGTTATAAATTGTTTCAGAGATTGTTCAGCTGGTTTTGTTTGATAACGACTCTTTAAAATTGTGTTACAACTTTTATGTACTACACAATACACATCTGCCTATTAAGGTGCATATGCATCTTTCCGAGCTTCTGGCCAATGTTGTCAGTTTTGCGGATCTATATACTAGGGTGTATTGAGTTTGATTATGTAGGCCATTTTGATTATGCTTATTAGATTTAACAGTAATGATGCTAACAGTTCTCCTCAACTTGAGAGGTTTCTGAAAAAAATAATATTTTTCAGGTCAGTAACAATATTAGAAAGTTGCCACTAATTTTTATTGGCATTCCACATTTTATATGAAGGAGACGAGTATTCTTAAATTGCTTGGTATTTTAACTATTAATGTGAGACATTATTGTCAAAGTGTATTTCTGAGTGTCAATATCATCATCCTTTTCTGAGGGAGGGAGACTGACTGTGTAAAAAAAAAATTTGCACAGCTGTACATACCCATTTTCCCCTATATATATATATAATGACAACAAATTGCTGAATTTAGTTGGTAGTAAACACATCAACAATTATCCATGTATTTAAAAAAAATTGGCATTTGAAATAATAGACTATGTTATTCGAATAACATTTGACATATTTTTGCCCTAATATATTATATATAGGACTGAAGAGGGAAAAAAATATCAGATTGGAGTATATAAGGCCCAATAAATGTGAGATATATTGTTAAAGTAAAACCACTAAGCCTATAGAATCGGCCCATTGAAATTCCCAGTGGGCTGCATTCTATATGAACTGAGCTGAAATTCAGTTAATTATCCCAGTTCAGCACAAGAGTGACTTTCCAGGAGGAAGAGAATGCGGCAGATTCAGAGAGCGATACGAGGCATAAGCACCACTGCGGAGTGTCCTCGCCTCATCAGATTCGCTCTACAACCTCCTAAAAGTGTAAGCTTTTTATTTTCAATTCTTCTGAAATTTATTTAGTTTATGGTTTGAGTTTTGCTCATTATTATTGTCTTTCTTTTCTTTTATATGCTTCCTTTTTCACAGGGTTTTGTAGTTCTTTCTATAGTTTGTAAATATGTCGAGTTTAGGGGGGTGTATTTAATTAAGATTTTTAAAGATATTTAAAGAGTTTAAAAGTTTAGTGGTATTCAATTACAACTTTTTTTAATATCTTTAAAAGTTAGGTGGTATTGAATTAAGATTTTTACAAAGTCTATAAAAGTATTTTGATATTCAAAAAGTCGTAGATTTTAAAGATTTCTATTAAATGGTAGAGTTTGACAGACTTTAGAAGAAGAATTATAACTATCAATTCATATCCAAAATCTTACCTCATCTCTAAATATTTCCAAATAAACACAGGTGGATAAAACTAGTTATTAATTGGATTTTGTCTTTTATTGGGTCAAACTAGTTATTTATTTTATATGGGCTAATAAATATTAATATGTGATGGATAAATAATTTGGTAAAATTTGGGCCATAAAAATAAAATTGAATTTATTATAATAAGAGAATTAACAAGATATATTAATAAGTAAACAAATAACTAGACCTAATCTGAATTGGTGAGGGAAAAAACAGTTGTTTTCGAAAGCTTCCAATAGAAAGAGGAAAGAGATTTGTTCAACAAAACTGAGATAAAATCATGAAACTCTCATATCAGTTGTAAAGATTATGTATGTATAATATATCAAAATAGAAAATATATGATGTGTATGTGTATGTGTATGTTTTTTTTTAGTTTTCTGACATTTTAAACGAAGGAAATTACTTTTAATTTTTTAGACATCCTCCATATTCGTCTTCAAGTGTCTTTGGTGTATTATAGTGAAATAAACACGCGTTGCTTTGATATATGTTACACATATGATGTCTTTGTTGTCTTTGGTGTATCCTCCGTACTGTTAATTTTTTACACACATGATGTGTATGTGTATGTCATTGGACAGAATCGTTATCTTTCTCTTATAAAAAAGGGAAAAACGCATTGCTTTGATATATGTTAGGCGCATAAAAAAGGTCCACAAAATCAAACAGAATTAGCAGCAGTTAAGATGGAAAATTGGGTTGACAGAATCACACAATCAATATATATATATATATATATATATATATATATATATAATCAATATAGTATTGAATCACACGTTCACATGAGTGTGAATTTCATTTTCTGCAAAGGAAAAAAAAATAAAGTTTTGCAACTTTTGATTATAGATTTTCATTGTCATATTATTTTGTGAAAAACAAAGTTTGGTATTTCTACTAAAAAGCGTACGCATATACATAAAGTATATATAGCTCAATGAAAAGTGAGCTTAATTTTTGTATTGCGTCTGTAGTTTCTAAAGTTTTATTGGTATCCGAGTATCCAAATGTATCATGAAATGATTAGAATAATGTGAACGCTTTCAACATATATAAAATCTCAAGCCACAATAATATAATGAGATTTACTCTAGTTCATGAAAAAAGAGGGAGAGGTACACATGGGTTAATTAACAATTAATATATGTTGCAAGATATATTAGAAGTATACAAAAGTCTATCACAGTCTTGATAAAAAGTTTATAAAAGTCTTACTTATTTCATGGAGTCTATAAAAGTCATTTAAAAAAAGTCTTTAAAATCTGTGAAAGTCATTAAAATTCCACAAATTCTACAAAAGTCTGTAACTTAAAAAAAGTCTTTAAAAATCTTAATTGAATACACTCTCCTTAGTAAAATACCCACGTGAATTCTTGAGTTTCTGGACACAGAAAAAGATTCCAAGGAAAGAATCGTGTCCACTAATTGGAGTCTCTAATTGCTTACTTAGGGTGCCCCTTTTCCATAGATGTTATTTGAGATTAATTTATTGGGATACAATTTAAAAGTAGTGTTTTGTTGGATTCGGTATTTTTTGTTGTTGGATGCATCAGTAAAAGAACTAAACTAGTCTGTGTCGATGCTTTAGATTGACTTTTGCTAATAAGTTTGTAGCATAATATGACGGCTTCCTCGTACTCAATAAGAAAATGTAAAATGAAAGGGAAACACAATGACAACTGCCAAAATTTGGGTTTACTTATTCATTTCCATTGAATGAGGGAATGCCTGACCACAATGTAAACAGACCAACCTTGGGAATTACTTGTCTAGTGAACAAGATTGGAACGATTGATAGCTCAAAGTGATGAAGTGGCACGCTTTTCCACTATTATGAAATCATGAAGTTTTTGTTAGTATAGAATTCATTTTCAGAATAAATTTCAGTCTATTCCAATTAGTTTGGAATAAAAGGCGTTGTTGAGTTGAGTTGAGATCTCACAATGGATGCATGCAAGATTTCATCCCTTTTGTAGTCCTTTTCTAATTAGGAAATTGGATTTATCTATTGCCAAAACTGGGAGGGCAGTCCTTGGACATGAGAAGTACAAAGAGTTATTGTGGATAATCACTAATATGCAGTTCTCAAGTGTGATCATCAAGGGTTAGTTGACAGGAAAATAAGAACATTTTGTAGAACATCTTTTCGTGTCTCCGGATGCTTATAGAATCAGAATATTTTTCTTTCCGGCAACAAAATCAACATTCTCTAATCAGAACAACCCTAGAGAATCCGGATTGTTCGAAATTTAAGATTAAAGAATTAATTATT
>CM035156.1:32423703-32525149 GCA_020205615.1 Panax quinquefolius | reverse complement strand
AAAATAGTATACATCACCCATCTTGAGTCTCCAAATACATGGTACAAAATTCAAATACAACTTAATTATACAACAAATGTAAAATACTTACAAAAACATATGTCAGTGAGTTTTAATACAAATATTTCATCTGTATAATATCCACATTCAATCGAGTCTTTATTTCATTTATTATCACACTATTTAATGTAGTAGTGAGGATCACTCGATGCTATTACTCTGCATCATCACCCGCTTCCTCGACTAGTCCCCTCGCCACGCTCTCATTTCCTCAAGAGAACAATAAAAGTAAAAGGGTGAGCTCAACTAGCCCAAAGAAGAAATATTACGACTAAGATAATACGTAATAAATTATCATTAGCCTTCAATGTTGTTAAACCGATACAATATAACAAACATCAAGTTTAATCAAGAATGAATAAGCAATCTATTAAAAGAGTCAAGAGAGAATAAAATCTACTATCTTTTATGATTTAAAAGATTTTTCATCACTTTTATCACTTGGACTTAGCTTAATAAATAATCCACATCATCCCCGCACTACTTACCAAGGATATTCATTAGTATCACAACCACAAATTATCCACGACTACGCCAAGGATATTCGTATTCATCAATGGTCATGATCACGCCAACAACTCGTCCATCAATGCACTAGGGGCCAATGAGGACTTTTACCACATCATTTGTAATATTACTACTATGATTATACCGATTAATCCTCGTCATAATCATACCAAGTCCATCTATGCACTATGTGCCACAAATGACTTTCAACATAATATAAAATATGAGGATGATGACAATGATATAAGAATTCAATAAAACAAGTTCAAGAATTAATTTATCCAGAACTAATAACGCCCAAATTGTCAATACGATACTTTTTTGAGAGTAAAAATTCAAGAATGCTCGTAAGAATATTCCTATAAAAAGATACTCGGATGAAGCGCAAATATCAAGGATATTCCACTAATTTCATGGAGTATAAAGTCAAAACTTTAACCAACCGAGTATAATAAAGAATGGAATAACAAAAGAAATCACCGTGTATGCCATAGATCGCATGCATAAAGTTATTCCAATGTAATAATAAATAATCTAAACTAGGTCACGCGTAAACACACGCATAAGATATTCCAATGTAATAATAAATAACGGAACTGTCAAAGTAAATTGCATCGACAGATGTTCTAATGAATAATAAATAATCTGAATTGTGTCACGCAGAACGCATGCATGTGATGTTCCAACAGAATAATAAAGAATGGAATAAAAGAAGAATTTCATCATGTATGCGCAGATTTCACATGCATAAAGTTATTCCAACATAATGATAAAGAATGGAATAATAGAATAATTTCACCAAGTATAGGGTAGTGATGCCGCATGATAAAGTTATTCCAATAGAATAAAAATAGAATAACCAAGTTCTCTTCATGAATACTGAAAGAAATAATACCCTTACCATAGAAACAAACTGGATATAGGAGTAGTGAAGTAGCGAGAATACTTTTCTTCTTTCTCTCTATAGTTTCTCTCTCTGAGTTTCAAATTGAATTCGTAAGAAATAATGAAGGAATGAGCTTCATTTATAGGAGAATGGACCTATAGTAACTAATTTCTCGAATCGGTCCAGATTGATTTACTTTTAAACGGACTTTGGTCTTGGTTTACTATAAAATATTCTAATAAAACAAAATCTTTTAAATAAAATATAATATATTCTATTTATAATCTAATAAAACGAATAACTTTATAAAAGTATTCGCTTTTATATAAAAAAGATTTTACTATCTGAAAACATTATGCAGCACTATGCAAATAATATGCATAATAAAATATAATATATTCTATTTATAGTCTAATAAAACGAATAACTTTATAAAAGTATTCTATTTTATATAAAAAGATTTTACTATCTGAAACACTATGCATAATAGAATATAATATATTCTATTTATAGTCTAATAAAACGAATAACTTTATAAAAGTATTTTGTTTTATATAAAAAAGCTTTTCTCGCTTTTATTACATTAATAATACTAATAAAATAAAACTTCATCATCATTATTATAATTCACACTATTAATCGACCGTGTCGTTCCCCAAGAAGAGGGGCTTTCCAATAAGGATTTCTCCTATCGATGCCAAATTAGGTGACCAAATCTCTCATTAAGCGTAACTTCGACATCGTTAATATTGCAAATAATAATATTAATAACTTCGTCGTCTCAATTATTGATTTAATAATATATAAAATATCGACAATAATTGAATCAATTAACGTGAGATACTATGCAACAACTACTAAAGTAATAATTGAACAAAACTGAGTGACTTCTCACATAAGCATCAATAATCAATACCGTGTGCTACTATGCAACCATGTGTATTCCTGTACTTTTAACACCGGGTGTTTCAACAGTTAACGTTAAAACTCTCGCCGTTATTTTCATAAAATATTTTTGTCATTTTCTCAATCCGATAATAATTCCGTTGTGGGGTCCACCAATGATTGTGCCGTCGTACGAATATTCCCTGTTAAAACGAATAATCCCCGACCAATCGAATATTATATAACAACTTGCGTACTTTGCAAAATTTATAACTATTACCCACAACTATAACATTATATCAAATTCATTCCATAATATTCAAAAAATGATAATTATAGAAAATTCATCTTTATTCATAAAAATTGGGGTCTTACATAAATGGCCAAGCTTATGTCTGAAAATCAGTTAAGTTTTATATTTAATTGAGTTCTAAAAATACAATAGCAAATGATTAGATAGACATAGAGGAAGGGCTCGTCCAAAAGGGACAAAAAGAATTTGGCATCAAATCTCTAAAAGTATAGCAAGGTTAAGAAAATGAGTGTTTCATATAAACCAAAAATCATGCTCTCCAACTGTTTGAGTAAATGTTTACGTTAGAACTAATTTGAGATAATGAGGTACTAATTGTGCAGTTAATACCGAGGGCTATGTTATCATGCTAATAATCGAATAAAGACATGAATACTTATAGGCTATATATGACATGATATAGTGTGAGTAATTTGGAAGTTTTATGGTTCTATGTGTGAGTTAAATTAATTAGAAGATGATTGTGTTAGCAAGCTAGGTAATGACTGATTTCCTTGAAATTAATATGGTTTATATGCTAAAGCATGGGGTCTAAAGTTTGTGCCTATTTGAAACAGGCCAGACCAACCCACTATTTTGAGAGCTTAAATGACTTGAGGTATGTTAATTTGTAGTCTATTTTGTGCCATCCGGATATATGATATGCATGTTAAATGTTGTGTAAAAGATTACTCAAAGCTCATATGTTGCCTAACCATACTATTTTGTCAACCAGGTTATCAAACCATGTTTTCATGTGAGTTTAAAGCCTATTGAAGGTTGTTTTGAACAAAAATCTTAAGGCATTGCATCCATATGTTTTAAACCATGAAGACATAGATATAACAAGTACATGTTGTGATAAACCTTGTGTTTGTAAGATTGAAGGCTGTTATGGTGATTTAGTGTTAAACTATGCCCAAAATGCCTTGAATGGACTGTTTTGATATTAGAAATTAACTAACTAGTGCAAGCATGTTTATAGATATAATGTTATGTTATAATAAATGTTTTAAGATTTGTTTGCGTATCTAAAGGTTTCTTTTAACTACATGTGGATTGTTTAGGAAGTTATAGCTAAAACTATGCCTAAATATGAACTATTTTAGTAATTTTTTGTAGCTGATGTATTTAGACAGTAGAGAGTCTATATATCCTCCATAAATTGCAGCTGATGTATTTACAAATTGCAGAACCATTTTAATTTACACAGCACAAATTACAAATTGCTAACACATAATTAATTCTACACTAGTATATATTGTAAGCTAACATATAATAGAGATGGATAATGCTCAAAAAAAGGTAGAATATATACTACTTAGCAGCAAAGACAATAATAGAAGCATGATAACATAAGAAAATTGAAGACCCAATTAAACCCTAACATATATAAATAAATTGGAACTTACAAATTAAAGCATAAGAAAAAAAATTAACTTACTAATTGTTCTCTGAGAAATGGAGAACCACTTTGTGACGCCCCAAAATGGTATACATCACCTATTCGAGTTGTCGAATACATGGTATGTAAAACAACTACAACTTTATTATTACAACAAGTAAAAGCGTGAGTTTGAATACAAATATTATCTTCTAGACAATATTTATACTCAAATAAATCCTCATCACATTTATTGATACATTAATTTACAAAATGGTGAGGACTACTAAACAATCCTTTCTAAAACCTTCATTCCATACCCCGGCTGCATCACTTATATTTCTCGCCTCCCGAGAAAAATGGAACAAAAAGGAAAAGGGTGAGCTCAACTAGCTCAAGAAAGAATATTATGACTAAGATAATATACAACAAATTATCGTTAGTCTTCAACAGGAAAAAATATAATAGAATCTGAATAGACAACAAATTTTAAATCAATATTCGCAAAATGAAATAATAATTCATTAGAAGAGTTAAGTAGAGAATGCAAACTACTATCTTCTATGTATGAATTTAAAAGTTCATCGCTCTATCTTTCATCCCCGTAACATCAATCAATATACATCTGAATCAAATATTCATCTTTGCACTACGTGCCAAAGATATTCATTAGTTAATCATGTATCATTTAAACACTGCTCATCTTCGCACTACAGGGCCAAAGATATTGTTCGAAATCATTCATCTTTGCATTACAGGTGCCAAAGATATTCTTAAGAAATCATTCATCTTTGCACTACGGGCCAAAGATATTCCATAATATCATCATTTAAGACCGAGGATGATGAAAAATATTTTTAAAGAAACGAATCCAAAGTGAAACAAATTGACAAGGATTAAGGATTAAGGATTCGTACTTGGTTTTATCCACGTCCAAAAATACCTCAAAAATAATCATAGTGGTGTAAAATTCAAGAATGATCAAACATGGATACAATCGAGTTAGTATCCGAATAGATGTTTTAGACGAAAAGAAGAAATTTTATTTTTCTATTGAATAAGACCAGTATACGTGAATAGTCAGATATCGTGAATAATCTTAAATACATGAATAAGTAACTCTCACACAAAAAGATAGAAATTCCACAAAAACATCTTCACGCTTCATGAATAGTACTCGTGAATAAGAACTTCGTGAATAAGAATCTCGAATAATAAGTAACTCGTGAATAGTAACTCATGAATAAGAACTCGTGAATAGTAACCCCGATATGAAAAAGTTCCAAATTTGATAAAACTTCAGATCAACATTTCAAAGATAATGATATTGAAGAAATAATATCATTACGAAAAAAATAATATCCACTTACCTCGAAAGATTAAGACTTCTACAATTTTGGAATCTAGTATAAGGTTTGAAGGAACTTACACCGCTAGCAATACTCAAAGTATACTCAAAATACTCACAAGAATACGCTCAAAATATCGAGAGAGAAATAGAGAAAAACTTCAGCTTTACATGTGATTTTCAATTCTAACCTAAGACCCTATTTATAGGAAAATGCTTAGAACACCAAAGCGAAAATTTAATATAATATTAATATAATTATACAAATTTTCCTTAGCCCACCTTTTGGTCAAAACACCAGCCACACATGTTAATGATGTCCAAAAAATACAAAAACGTTTTTCTTAACAAAAATAATTTAAACTCCCAAAAATCAATTATTTGAGCTTGAACTTCAATAATTCATAATAAATAGCCCTTTCATCAGAAAAATTCGAATCTCGCAAGTTTTTATAGGAAATTCAATTCTCTACAACTTTGCGTAAGAAAGTTTTTCCAAATTCCAAATAGAAATTGACCAAAATCCACAAACAGGCGATTTTACTGTGCTATAATCAAATTTCATTCAATAAATGGGGTCCACCAGACATGTTTAACATGTTTTAAACATTTAATGCCACAAAATACTCTTCCTCCTCGTATACTCATATATCCCACATTCGTTGTAAAATATCACCAGTTAATATATTATTAAAATAATATATTTAAATGAATTATTTTATCGTAAAAAGATAAAATATTAATTTTCAACAATTGTCATTTTAAAATTTTCTCCATCTATATCCACATAAAATCAATATTTTCCTCATCATATAAATCAATAATTAATTATTCACAAATAATATTACAGAATCACAATATTAATGACAACCGGTTCGCTTCCTCAGGAAAGAGGGGCTTTTCAATAAAATTTCTTCTTCTTTGGCAATGCAATTAGATGACCAAACCTCTCCTTAGATGAACTTTCTAGACATTGCCAATAATGTTATCTAATGATATTATTCGAGATAATATGAATTATTGCTTCGATAATGAAAAATACTATGTAATGACAATTATTGAAACAATGAATAATAAAATATCAACGCAGCGAATTATTAACTCAATAAAATCTTTGACGATAAATTCATCAGAACCATTATTGAGTAGTGCCTTCTTCACGTAAGAATCAATAATTGGTGCAATACTGGTGTCTTCTTGTTCAACAACGCCGTATTAGTGTGTTTTAACCACCGGGTATTCCAACAATGATAATCTGGTAATAACTACGTAGTTATTTAAAAACAACTTATATTTGTCGTTTTCTTCATCCAATCATTTTTCAGTTATGGGGCCCACACATTTAACTGTGCTACCGTCGAATAATATTCACAACGTCTGAATATTCCACGACCAAACGAATATTCCCAACAATAATGAATATTTTATAACCACTTGCTTATTTTGAAATATTTATGTATTTAACCCTTAACTATCCACATTAATCAAATCAACCCTTACTATTTCAAAATAATAAATAAAGGAAATTCCTTTTTATTTAAAAAAAAATTCGGGGGTCTTACAGTAGAACCAAGAGGGACTCGATCGAGGCGATGAGTCGCGAGCCAAGAAAGGGAAGCGAAAAGGGAAGGCTAGTCGGTGGGAGCAAGAAATGGAGAGGTGGACGACAACGTTGATGGCGCCGGCGACCGACGAAGGTAGGGATGGTGCAGATGCGATGGCAGAGGTGTAGAGGCGACAACGAGGTGCAGAGGAGTCGAGCGGGAGAAAGAGAGAAAGAATAGAAGAAAAATGAATTTTAGGGATTAAATATAGCATCAGTCTCAACGGCAATTGTAAGACCCCAACTTTTATGAATAAAAATGAATTTTCTATAAATATCATTTTTGAATATTATGGAATAAATTTGATATAATGTTATAGTTGTGGGTAATATTTATAAATTTTGCAAAAGTACGCAAGTTGTTATATAATATTCGATTGATCATGGAATATTAAATGCGACGACCTGAATCATTGGTGGACCCCTACAAATGTAATTATTGTCCGGATTGAGAAAATGACAAAAATATTTTTATAAAAATAACGGCGGAAGTTTTATTTATTATCTTTGTTGAACTACTCGGTAGTTAAAGTAATCTGATGTCTGGCGTGGTTGCGTAAGTAAGCACACTGGTATTGATTATTAATGCTTATGTGAGAAGTCACTCGGTTTGATTCAATTATTGTCGATATTTTATATGTTATTAAATCAATAATTGAGATGACGAAGTTGTTAATATTATTATTTGCATTATTAACGATGTCTAGAAGTTACGCCAAGGAGATGTTTGGTCACACCTAATTAATGCGCCAAAAGGAAAAAATCCTTATTGGAAAGTCCTCTTTTCTGGGAACGACACAGTCGATTAATAGTATGAATAATAATAATGATGATGAAGTTTTGTTTTATTACAGATTATTAACGTAATAAAACAGAAAAACTTTTTATATAAAATAGAATACTTTTATAAAAGTTATTACGTTTTATTAAAGCTAATAGTAAAATCTTTTATATAAAAGCAGAATACTTTTATAAAGTTATCTATTTATTAGACAATAATTAGAATATATTATATTTTATTATGCATAGTGTTTTAGATAGTGCATGCAAGTGTTTGCATAGTAAAATCTTTTTTAAAAGTTATTCGTTTTATTAGATTATAAATAGAATATATTATATTATATTTAAAAGATTTTGCTTTAAATATGGACCGTCCGATTAAAGTAAATTAATCTGGACCGTTCATGGATTGGTTACTATTCATTCCATTCTTCTATAAATAGAAACTCATTCCTTCATTATTTCTTACGAATTCACTGAAACTCTAGAGAGAGAAACTATAGAGAGAAAGAAGAAAAGTATTTTGCTACTTCACTACTCCGATATCAAGTTTCTTTTACGATAAGGGGTATTATTTCTTTTGTATTCATGAAGAGAACTTCTATTATTCCATCTTTATTATTACATTGGAATAACTTTGTATCACAGCTACCCTATACTTGGTGAAATTCTTCGTATTCCATTCTTTATTATTACATTGGAATATCACATGCATCAGGCTACGCCGGGACACGATTCCGCTCTTTATTATTCTCATTGGAACATCCTCATTGGTGTGAATTTCACCCGACCTAGTTCCGTCGTTTAGTATTCTATTGGAATAACTTTATCTGTCTAAGTACCACATGCATGGTGATTTCTGTTGTTATTCCATTCTTTATTATCCCGCTTTCGCGTGTTCACGCTTTGACACGGTTCCGTTATTTATTATTACGATGAAATAGCACATGTCTATGCAAGAATCTGCATGCGTGGTGATTTCTTTTGTTATTCTATTCTTTATTATACTCAGGTTGGTTAAAGTTTTGACTTCTACACTCCATGAAATTAGTGGAATATTCTTGATATTTGCGCTTCATCCAAAGATCTTTTCATGAAAATATTCTTCCGAGCATTCTTGAATTTTACTTTACAAAGAAGTATCATGTTGACAATTTGGACGTTATTAGTTCTGAATAAATTAATTCTTGAATTTATTTTATTGAATTCTTATATCATTATCATCATCCTCATGTTTATATTATTTTGAAAGTCATCCGTGGCACATAGTGTATAGATGGACTTGGTATGATTATGACCGAGATTATTCGGTGTAATCATGGCCGTAATGTTACAAATTATGTGGTAAAAGTCCTCATTGGCCGAAGTGCATTGATGGACGATTGTTGGCATGATCATGACCATTGATGAATACACAAATATCTCGGCCCGTAGTGCATGGATAATTTATGGTCGTGACCACTAATGAATATCCTTGGCCGTAGTGCGGGGATGATATGGATTATTTATTAAGTCGAGTCTCAAATGATAAAAGTGATGAAAACCTTTTTAAATCATAAAAGATAGTAGATTTTATTCTCTACTTGACTTTTTAATGGATTGCGTGTTCATTGCAGCTTAAACTTGATGTCTATTGTATTTTATCGGTTTAACAACATTTGAGGACTAATGATAATTTATTCGCATTATCTTAGTCATAATATTTCTTCTCGGGCTAGTTGAGCTCACCCTTTCTTTCACTGTTCTCTTCAGGAAATGAGAACGTAGCCGGGACTAGTCGAGGAACGGAGTGATGGTCCGAGATGGTGCCTTAGTAGTCCTCACTATTCTGTTAAATAGTGTGATAATAAATGTAATGAGGACTAAATTGAGTGTGGATATTGTCTAGATGACAATATTTGTATTAAAACTCACAGCATGTATTTTGTCGTATTTTACACGACTGTTGTATAATCAAGTTGTATTTGAATTTAGTACCATGTATTTGGCGACTCAAGATGAGTGATGTATACCTATTTTGGGGGCGTCACAGCAATAAGATGTGACTCAATAGCGACGACAAGGCCGTCGCCTATGACCTTTTCCCACGCGCGCGAAAAAATTCCCACCAAATTTGGACCCAGGAATGGTCATTCTCGACGGGCTACATTGGCGACTGTTTAGCCATCGCCACTGAGGACATTCTCGACGGGGATACTGCCGTCGCTAATAAGGTCGTCGCCAATGACTTGTTTTTTTGTAGTTGTACTTGGTAACATATCAATTTATATAGCAATGTAAATTATTTAGTCACAAAATTTTAATATGAATTAAAAAATCAATAGTTAATCAAAAAAATAGAGGTAATATGTACACTATAAAAGTGAGAACTCAATGAGTTTAAAAACTAATCATAACAAACATGCATAAATAGTTTAATTAACTTAAAAAATGCAACTTGCATGGCATTAATTTCAAATCACTCTATTGCCATAAATCTTCAACAAGATTTTGTTAACCGATTTATGGCTAATCCTTAATCTCCAGTTGGTTACTTGTAGACGACAACTTTTAATCCACACAATTTATCACGGGGGAGCCAACTAGATAAGTTAATTGTCGGAAAACTAATCAATTTGAAGAAATTTATGCACTGGCACAATCTTCTTCTTTTCTTAATCCTTTTAAACAAATTAATTAAAAAGTTTTTTTAAAAAAAAAGGTCAATCACAAAAATAACTAATGAATAGCACAAATAATCTTCAAAACGATGATTGAAGTGAAAAAAGTCTCAAAAATGTCTAAACTGAATATATCAAAATTATAAACTATTCTCTTCGTCCCCAAAAAGACGAACAAAATACAATTTGTATACATATTTAAAAAAATAAAAGTAAAGGAAAGAGAATAACAAAATTCTAAATTTATCCTTAGTGACTCCACAAGATTACATAATGTGATGAATACTTTTATTTTTTTTTATATTAATAGACCCCACTAAATAACATATGTACCATTCACTTTATATATTTTATCTCACCATTTTTGAATTTTTTTTTATTCATTTAGCCATTCTTTATGGGGGAAAAAAATTACACATTTAGTCATTTTTTATAGGACGGTGAGAGTAGCATTTCATCTAAAACTACTTCATCTCATTGGAATAATAAAATATATTCTCTTCAATTTTAACTTTTTGAAGTCAACTTAAAATATTTTAATATAAAATATGTGTGTCTGATTATCTACTACCTACTTCTTCATTAGCAGGGGAAAATTAGATTAGAAGATTTGCAGTTCAAACGAAAGCTACAAAACAAATTCATTTATATATATATATATATATATATATATATAGAGAGAGAGAGAGAGAGAGAGAGTCCTGCCTCTATCCTGACTCCGCGATTTTTTTAAAATGCGGACCCTTTTTTTTTTGCTTTTTTTTTAAAACAATTAAAAAAAATTAATTATGGAACTTAAATTTTTACATAATACAGTGATTTTGGTGTGATTTGGATACATATAATAAAATGTCTATACAGTTTGTGCAGACTGTACATTTATTTTTTGATTTAGGTATCCAAATCACGCCCAAAACATTGTATTATGAAAAAAATTCAGTTCCATAATTTATTTTTATTTTTTTTAGTTGTTTTAAAAAAAAACAAAAAAGTAAAAAAGCAAAAAAAAAAATTGGTCCGCATTTTACTCCAATCCGGACTCCCGGACTGAATCCGTTGGCTATATATATATATATATATATATATATATATATTGGCTCCTCTAAGTATAACTATTCTATTAATCTGCCCCCTTTAAGAATATTAAATTACTTATATGCACCTCCCCTGTACTTAAAAAAAAAATCTTAACATAGACAATTATCTATCCTAGCCAAGCATAAGTCCGCCCTTGACCCTAATAAATAACGATTTTCTTGTCCACAAACGCTCACAACATATAAAAAATTCTTTTAACTTAGACATGTACGAATTTTGTTAAGGTATTTTTTCCAATATTAATGGCTCCACTCAACCCCTCTAGTATTCTTACAAATCTCATTCCACATAATAAACTTGTCTATATTGATCATTTGAGATCAAATAATGCTTTTATTTCTTCTTGTGATTTTTATTTTTGTTTCCTTTTTGGAGTTTTTTTAAGGTTAAGTCTTAAACGGGCAAATATATGATGATTATTGTGAGCCCATACTTGAATGATTCACGTATGCCACAATCACATAATTACTCCTATATATATAAAATTATAAACTATATATACTCAATTTGCATTATTATCCTCCAACATGTCTTGTCTTCTCATCTCAAGTATATCGTGCTCGGCCCCTCCCAGACCCCAACTTCAGGTGTTCTCTATCGCCGGTGCTTAATTATACTCTTTTTCTCAAAAAAAAAGAAAAAAGAAAAATTGCAAATATCAAATATATACTTTTGTTCTATTTATTTATTTTCTTAAAAAAATGTGTAGTAATGTGCTACAATATTAAATTATGATGAAAATTTTAAGAATATTTTGTCATTTTTAACTATTATAATTAACTAAAGAATAAATTTTTATGTAGAGTACAAAAAATATTAATAAAATAAAACTTTTTTGTAAAAGGTGAGTAGTTCTACACAGACGGTTTTTTTGGACCGGTCCAAAATTTGGTTTGTTTGTTTTTTTTTTACTCAAAAAATGTATAGTATTTATTCTAACGAAAATTTTTACAGAATTCAGTGATTTAGGTGTAATTTGAATACATATAAAAAACAGTGTTGCACAGATTGTATTCTCTAAAAATTAGAATAAATACTATATATTTTTTAAGAGAAAAAAAAAAAAAAAGCAGCAGCAAATTTTGGACCGGTCTAAAAACTGTGCCTCGACTTATTGATTCCGGTCTCCTGCGTATTAACTTGATCACTCGCTGGCAAAGCCATGTTGGGTCATTACACCTTTAGAATATTCTATTCACTAGCTTATTTCTTCCTCAAATACCAATATTTTATTTTTAATTTTTAAGGAAAAAAAAAGAAGTTTGGTTTAAAGCTTGGAAACTTGAAAGGATCAGTAAGTATACTTTCGAGGAAGAGTAATGATTTTGATGAAAAGGAATGGTAGGGCTTCTACATTTAGGCTCTCAAAAAATAATGCATCATTATTACAAGTGGAATACGGTTACTTGGTGATTAAGGCAAAAAATAAAATAAAATAAAATAGAAATAATACTGCATATATATTTGTTCAGTTATGTATGGTTAAGTACTGCAAATATATTTGTTCAGTTAATATAAATAATACTTGGTCATTATCAACAAGCTAAATTAAAAATAAACATGAACTACAAATATAATCTTATAAATTATAAATTTATAAAGGAAACTAGTTGAAAAAGGGAGGTATTTGCGATCCAAGAATTGTTCTCTCTAGTATCTCTTTCATGAAATAGGGCCAAAATTAATGGATGTTTGCTTGATATAGAAAACCAGTGATCCACCCACTAGGGGAACACCTGATTATACTATCCATTCATTTGCTGAATTGCTGTTCTTGTGTTGTTCCTTGCTAATCAATCTGGGATAATGTGCTATTTTCTTGATCATTCTTGGGAAAACTTGTGTGAACTTTTATCTATAAAATAAAATTAAAAAAAAAAAACTAGAAATGATTATTTATAACTATCAACACTAGAGGACACAAGAAATAAAGAAAATAGATAGATAGAGAAAAGTTTGTGTTTCCACCTCTTGCCCACATGGGTTGATACCTTATGGGTTAGCCCAACCACCGATTTACAAAATATTAACCGAAAATAGTAAATTCAGGTTCCCCCACCTAACTTAATTTTAAATTAACCATGCAAGCAAAACTTCACAAGTAAACGAGCGAAGACAAAACAGCCATTTATTAAAGGGAATACTATTTTGACATGAGTTTTTGATATTTTTATATAATTCTCTCTTTATTCTTAGATGAAGGTATGATCCACTTTTTTCTCATGTGAAAAAAAATTATGTAAAAATATTAAAAACACGTATAAAAATATTAATTTTCTTATTAAATACGACATATATTCCCATATATCATGTGAGATCTAAACTTAGTTTGGCAATAAAAGTTGTTATAATATTATTTGAATAAAAATGATACTGTCAAATTAAATAAGTTTAGAGACATGTTTATAATCATTTTAATAACATCTTACAATTTATGGGACACTTATTATCTTTATAATTATGGTGGTAAGCAAGTCGAGTCGAGATAGACTTTGACTTGCCCAACTCGAGTTAAAAAGAGTCGATCGAGCCGGATCGGGATGAGTTTTTAACGAGCCTAAAATCTGAATTCAAACGAGCAGGACTTAATTTAGAGAATTGATATTTTTACAAGCATATTCTCACATAATTAATAAGAGAATAACTTATAAAATTAACATTATTATTAATGAAAATATCAATTCTTTTAATTTATACACTTGTACTCCGAGAGAAGCATAAGGTCCATGAAAGAAGTAAGTAAAATAATTAAAAGTAATTTTGTGCTACTTAAAATTAGTAAGTAGCAGCCGACAATGTGTTTGGCCCGTTAATCAAGCAAAGCGTGTTTATTAGAAAATTACCCACCTCCATGTGCCTTAGCCCCCCATAAAATCAGCACAAGAAAGTATTCCCCATGTGTCCCAATCTCATAGGTTCAACATTTTTAACACTCACTACCTAAGGCCGCTAGTAGTATATTAGTATATGTTATTACTATTTCTTATATATTTGTATCACATTTTGTCCATATACATGTTTCCAACTATTATATATATATATATATATATATATATATATATATATATATATATAATCCGGTTACCTTCTTTGCCTCCATAAGTTCATGTTGCTTTGAGAGAGCTAGGGAGAAAGAAGATCATATCAGAGATAATTAAAATGATCAAGTTGAGATCAAAGAGGTTCTGTAGAAGCAGCTCCAAGCTACGTGGAGGCGATAACAACAGCGGCAAAGCGTTGGTCGGCGGAGGCGAAATCAAATGGGAACTTCGTCCCGGTGGCATGCTTGTTCAAAAGAGGGAATCATGTCGAGATGAAAGTATTAATGGAGAAGGGATTATTATTGTTAGAGTCTCAACTGTTTCGCAATGGCACCATATTTCTATCCAATCAACTTCTACGTTTGGTAACTACTACCACTACTACTTGTTCGATCACTATATATATATATATTTTGGGTTTTTTTTTAATCGGAGCGGTTCTCCAACCGGTCCGTTCCTGAACCGGCCTGTTTATTTGATTAATATTAATTAATTGCATGTATGTTTTAACGTACGTAAGTACAGGAGAATTGAAGATGATATTGTCATTAGTAACAAATTTGAAGGTAAAAGAGCAGAGGATATTGTACAAAGGGAAAGAGAGAGAAGACGAAGAATACCTACACATGGTAGGGGTGAGGGACAATGACAAAGTGTTGTTGTTAGAAGACCCGGCCATCAAAGAAAAGAAGAAGCTACTTGGGGGGTTAGTGGGCACAACTATTGGGACACCTTACCAAACCATTAGTGTTTAATTAAAAATATATATATATATATATATATATATATATATATATATATCTGTATTATTAATTTCTCTTTTATCTACTAATTAACCATGGGCCATGGCTTCTTTAATTAATTAATGATGAATCTTTTGTTAATTAAATAAAGTACGTACGTTGGCTGGCTAGATCATTAGTAGGAGCTAAGCTTCATGATTATTATTGGTAATGTATTATATTACTATTGAATGTGTAAGCGGAGTACTTTGTGTTTATAAAATGAATGTTGATTGATTAATATTTAATTCCATCTAGTATATAATTTTGTTAATTAAAAATGTTTAAATTAATTAATGAGCTCTATCTTTTTAGCTTTTAACTTTTGAACCCAAATCATGTGTAAAAATGGGTTATTTTAAAGTTTGCAGTTTTGTTACTCAAAACTCAAAAGGAAGGTAGGTAGTAATTGTTTTTTGGAAGTAAATAATCAATTTTGGAGTAGTATAATATTAACTACTTGTGGTATAGGGAATTGATATTTTTATATGAATAGTGAGTATTGGATTATACCTCCATACAAGATCGAGAAACCCACTTAAAAATATCTATTTCCATACAAATATTATTCAAAATATGAGTACCACTATTAATTGCTGATCAGGCCAGTTATTGTGCAGGTTTCAGAATTACTCAAGATACTAGCTAGATTATCCTAAAATTGAATCTTAATAGAATAAGTTTTTAAGAAAAAGATGTAGCCGTTTATCACTCTAACCCATGCTCAACCTAAATAATAAATAATAATGTGGAATAATGGATTATATAGAATAATAAATTGGAATGAAAATATTCATTTTTTGATAACTTGAAAGAGTATAATGTTAGATACTTAAAACATGGGTGAAGGTGAATACACCAATGCTTGAAAATATACTTAGAGAGATGGTCGATATTTTTACACGAGTCTTTTTCATATAAAGAAATATGGAACCGGCTTAATATTCATATAAAATATTATTAATTTTTTATGTAAAAACATAGTTCCCTAAAATATATAATCTGGTCTCAGACTTGACATAAGGCTCTAACGATGGATAACCCGATTTCTTATTTCGTTCCATGCAATTTTGCTCCAAACCACCACATGCCTTTTTTTAGGCTGGACCCGATAACATTCTCCTCTATTTTCAATAATGAAAATGTAGAGGGATATTATTTGTTGGGAAATATTATTTTCTCAAGTTAAATTTGATGTTTTGTATGGATTTTTATATATATAAAAAATCATTTTCGTCATTCAACAAAAACACTCACCACCCCTCTAGTTTTATAAATGGAGTAACAGTTAACACCCCTCTAATCTATAATATGTAACATTCACTAGCCCTAGTGTGATTGACCAACTAATATTTAAAAATATTTTAATATAATGTCTAATAAACTCTTCAAGTTATAATGTTTAATATATCCACTAATTAAATATAAATTTGTATGTTATACTTTTTACTTAACTTGATCTAATTAATTAAATTATTAATTTGTGCAATAAATAACATAATTAATATCAAAAATAATAAATATTTATTTCATCAAGAAAATAAAGTCATACACTTTTAGCTAATTAAATTTCTTAAAAACTAAAATTTACGTATTATACATTCAAATATATTTTTTATAATTAAAAAGTAAAATTTTAATAAGTATAAAAGTATAAAATAGGGCAAAAAAATTATAATTATTTTCCTAAATATTAAAATTTACGTATTACATAACCAATCTTACTATACATATAAAAGAATATTAAAATATATATTAATTATTTTTCTTAAATATTAAACTAAACATAAGTCACACTTAAGCATAATTATTTATAATAAAAAAGACAAATGTTATTACTTGAAAAAGAAAAAAATATATTAAAAATTTCTTTTAATAAGATAGAGGTAATAATAAATATTATTATATTTATTTTATTTAATATTGTATAAAAACAACACCAATCAGATACTAAAAAAATGTAATTAAAATCATAAACATCCCAAATTTTTACATATACTAAAGTAAATTTAACATATAAAAATCATAATATGAAACTAAGAATTCAAATAATATTTTTTGTTGTTAAACATCAAAAAGTAAATTATCAACATACTCAATCACTTTAATTAGAAAACCTCCATTAATAATTTAATTTAAAATTCTTAATATTTGTATCACTTATCCAAAAATATGTTTTAATTAAATTAAATTATTTAAATTAGATAGTCTTAATTACAAATAAAACTATAATTAAAATTATTGTATTAAAAAAAGATAATTAAACACACAAATATATAGGGGTGTTCAAAATTTTCGGTTTTTATCGAATCCTATTGATAATCTGCAGATCTGCAATGATCTTGGTTTTTTCGATACCAATTTTTTTTTGGTATTTTAACACTTTTCCGATGCAGAGAAGCAATGATGACTTTTTTGAATTCGCTAAAAACCGAAATATCGAAAATATCGAAATTTAGTAATTTAATAATTAATAGTTAATGTTTTGTAATTTTATATATTAAATAATGTTTGTAGTTTTATATATTAAATAATTTACAAAGCTAAAATATAGTATAAAGAAAAGAAGTGAGAACGTAGCATATAATTGTGTGAATTATTGTATAAAGCGAGCCTCTTTGTATAATTTAAATATATTAAAATATAATCTTTCTCAAGTTGGATATAAAAGAATGTTTGAATTTTTTAAAAAATAGTACCTGAAGTGTCCCTCACCTCTCATATCCTTTAAATTAATTTTATATTTATTCTTAAATTTAAATTTAATTGTCGTTTACTAAATGATGGCATAATAATAAAATTATGATAATAAATTTAAAGAAATTATGTGATTTTATATTGTTATCAAAAGAAAATATAACTCTTAAATAGAACTTTGTTCAAAACTATATTAAAATATTTTGACTTTGAAATAGAACTTTTGAAAAATAAAATTGAGACCAATCACAATTAAATTAATTAAGTTATAATATGATATAAAATTATTAATATAAATAATAAAATGCTAAAAACTATACTAATAAAATTTTAAATTAAAATTATTAATACCCTTCCATATTTAAAATTCTTAATGACGAGGAACCGGGTTCAACTCCCACCCTCAAATTATCAAATAAATAAATAAATAAAATTTGTAATTCTATTTTATTAGTTTTTACTTTTCTTCTTCTACCATAGATTGATTAAGATTTTCCTAATATTCTGAAAAATTAAAATTTTTGTATATAGGACAAATCTATTTCACCAAGGAGAGTAGAAAATTTTATTACTTTCAAAACCGAGTAAACCGTAACTTATAGAAATAAAATTAGTTAACAAATATTGAAGTGGACAAGTATTACAAATATTAATGTTTATATAATAAATTTTCTAGATAGATTAATTTTGGTTTATGCATATAAACATATATGTATATATATATATATATATATATATAGTCGGCCATTTGGTTTGACAAATTATAATTAAATATCCCATGAAATTAAATTAATTAAATTGAATTAAAGAGATTTTTCAATTTTGTTACAGCAAATAGGAAGGTATCCATAAATTCTCGAGCCATTATTGCGGAGCAAAATTTAAACTTAGCATTAAATAGAAACATGACATTGACCCTCTGCACATGCCACATGGTATGGTATGGTATGGAATATGGGTTAAAAAATAGTTAACCGGTTCAAAACTATATTTATTTTAAAAAACTATGGGTTCAAATTTTAATGAACCTGGATAAATAAAATTGTTAATAACCCATTTTAGTTTCAGATTAATATGATTTGATTTAACAATTAATTAACTATGTTGTAAGGTCTAATATATATATATATATATATATATATATATATATATATATATATATATATAAAGAACTAGTTTTACTTTTGTCTAGCATTTCGTCCTTTGGCTCGTTGGTTTGGCTTTGAGTTTGTTAAACTTGCGGTTTTACATGGCTATGTTTTTTAGTTGGAGGGTGTTGGAATATTTTACATAAATTTTATATTAAATAAATTTAAGAAAATAAATTTAAGAGTATAAATGAATTGATAAATATGATAAAGTCTGAATCTAATAAGTTAATTTTTTAGATAAATAACCAATAACTAGCTAGCAAGCTAGGACAAAGTTTAATTAGTTGACAGAAGGGAGAGCACAATTTTGAAACCCATCAAAAATTGAATTCATAGAAAAAGTCCGAGCAATTTCTTTCTCAATGTACCACACCATTAATTGCCTTTTCGCCCTTTTTCCCCCATTTACATTTTTTATTTATTTTAAATGGTAATGAGTAAAAGGAGTATTTATGGAAAGAAATT
This sequence comes from Panax quinquefolius, assembly GCA_020205615.1. Lineage (NCBI taxonomy): Eukaryota > Viridiplantae > Streptophyta > Magnoliopsida > Apiales > Araliaceae > Panax > Panax quinquefolius. Next base: position 32,505,510 of record CM035156.1, on the reverse strand, counting down.
ATTTTTATTTTTTAAAAAAAAAAATTCTAAATCAATAATTTTTAACAAGCAATTATACAAACATAGTTAATTACCATATAATTTCAATGAAAATGATTAGTATGAAGTTTATTTTTGGGTAAGTTTTGGTAATTAATGGAATAAAGATCTTGGCCGCATCAAGATGATGATTCTATGCTGTAATACATTCTATCGATCAATCGATTAACTTATTCAAAAATAAATTTTTTACTAACCGGATCCAATTTCAATATTTCAATAGGACAATAACATATCACATCACATCACACCACACAAGTTAACACAATGACAAAGTAAAAGAGTTATGCACGGGAAGTTATAGAATTTCAAATGCACAATATATATACTCCTTCCCCGGCGACAGTCCTTCTCCGGCTGCTCCAACGACCGTTCCAATTTTTATTTTTTATTTTTTATTTTTTTTGTTATTGCCTCACAAAAAATTTATAATATTTATTTTAATTAGAAGTTTTATAGAATTTAGTATTTTAGGTGTAATTTAGATACATATACAAAACAGAGTTATAGAGTCTGTAAAACCCTGTTTTGTATATGTATCCAAATTACACATAAAACACTAGATTCCGTAAAAATTCTAGTTAAAATAAATATTATATATTTTTTTAAAGACTAACAAAAAAATAAAAATAAAATAAAATTGAACCGGTTGCTAGGCCGATCGGAGACTCTAGAATTATTGCAATACATATAGCATTTACATGCCAATTTGAAAACAAACAAAAACACAAAAAATTAAAGAAAAAGTAAATTCCAAAATCATTATGAATTTCTTAAAATATTTTTAAACTCTAAATTAGTACAATGGTAAATATGATAACTTTACAATAAAATACTAAAAATTAGAATATTTATATTATATTTTGAAAATTTTAATAAAACAAATTACTTTGAATTAGAAAACATTTAAAATTGATTTTTAAAAATGAATAATTATTTTATAATTTGGAAATGAGAAAAATGGAGAAATAATGATTAATGTTTTGGTCTTCAATTCTGTATTTCGTGCACGGGTTCTTAATCACGTGTTGCTTATCAAATTATGAAGCCACGGATATCAAGAATTTAGCACTTTTTATCTTGGAAGTAAAACTTTTGGTCCTGCCCCAGAATTCAGAAATTAATGTGTCCTACGAAAGGAAGAAAGAGAAATTACAATTCAAGCAAATGGTATATACAAGGTTTTTAAAATCGGACCGGTCATCCAACCGAAAAAGTTATCGGATAGATGGGTCATTGGTCCAACTAATGGTAGAATCGTTATTAACCCAGTGACGTCATTAATATATAATAAATAATAAATAATTAATTATATTAATTATTATTATATATTGTATATAATATTTAGTAAATATGTAAAATTAATCAATTTATCTACAAAAAAAAAACTAAACATCTCTAAAATACATTCAAATTCCGAAATTCAACCACAAGTTCAAGTGTTTGATTAAATGAATGCAAAAATATGTAAAATACCAAACAAAGTCTCAACTAAATTACTAAAATAAAATAAAATCCGTAATAAATTTTTTTTTAATCTTTAAGGAGAGAACCGGTCAAACCCGTGAACCGGTCATTGGTTCACTGGGTCAACCGGTTCAACCGCCGGTTCACCGGTTCTGAACAGTTTTTGAGCAAAAGTGGTTTAGTGGTCCAAACCGGACCGTTGAGTGAACCGGGTCCGGGGAACTTGTTTCCTCAATCCCTTCTCTTTTCCACCATTGATCCGAAAAGAGATCACCAAGTTTGTACATTCTGCAGATGCCTAAACTTGGAATTTAGTTTTTGACAAAGGGAATCATGCATCTAAACTGTAACAAGGCAACAAAATAATACTCTCAGCTTCCTTCCTTTCACAAGCATCAATATTCAGAATGAGTTGCAGGGACAAGACACAAGCATTATACTTTTGTTTTTTACAAGAAAATAAAACATCAAGCTCAATTAAACTTCTCTCAAATATATAGTATATGATATGCCCAATCTCCCCAAGATCAAAATGACAGAGAAGTAAAACCAAGATTCAAATATATACCCACTTTACTTCCAACATTGCTGAACCATGCATTTACAGAACAACCTCTTCTCCATCCATTCTTCTTTCCCATTTTATATGGAATAAAGACATTCATCCAATGTGACAACAAACTAAAAATACAAAAACTCTACATTACAAATGTTGCACTCTTTCTTATATTTATGTTCCGAAAGTTTTTACCTCTCAATTTCTTTTCACAAATCGTCCCTATAGAAAAGCAAAAAAACGGAGTTCAATATATTTGACAGAATTAAACAATTAAAAGAATCAACATGATTAAGGATATGGTTTCAAGAATCCAAAATGTAGGGACTTCAGAAGATTACCTTAATCCGAGGGCGCTTTTCAGCATTGAGCTTCCGGACTTGGTAACGTATCTTTTTGGAGAAAAGTCTGTTCTGCCTCTTTTCCTTATATCTCAAAACACTAGCTTCTCTTTTCCCCATCTTCCATTCTTCTCTTCCCCCCTGTACCTCCTCCACTTTAATGCAACCAATGCTCTTATTTCCACTCATTTCAGGAACTTTCCACAACCCTCCATTAGTACCCCAGCCCTACATAAACCCATGTCCAAGTTAAATTTACCATCTATTGCACAGGGAAAAAATATTTGTTACTGCATATCAAAATTTCAAAGTATATCTGTAAACAATGTTATTGAATGGGTGAACTGCTTATGGCAGCCTCCCCTCCACATCAAAGATGCAACTTACTTACTTCTATTTGAATAGATATCTCAATATATAACAATAATCCAAAGTTTTTTAATCTTTTATTTTTTGTTACAGAAACAATCAAAGGCAAGATTTACAGTTTGATTTTCTCAGCGTGTTAGGAAAGCTGATCATAATTTTGTCTAGATTATAGCCCAATTATTTTTACTAAGAACTTCATGAACACCCATGTAACAAAACTATATTAATGGCTAATAAATGCTGCCAACTGCAGTAAAAGGACTGGTAGCTAGGTGAGGACTTAATGAACAAAGGGTCCCCTGAGACAGAGAAAAAGTTCAACTGGAGCCTAGCTAGCCTTTTGGTGTTTGGGCTAAAATCCAAGCAAGCAATCAATGGCAACATTCAACACTTACAAAAAATCTACATATATACCCCACACTCCACTCCACTACTCTGCACCTACTCAACTCAGTCCACATATTTCATCAAAACCACAATCAATCTCTTATGGTAACTTGATCAAATCAGGCGTTTACCTGTAATAATCGAGCATTCTATATTAAGTTTAGCAAAACACAATCTAACAAGTCAATAAGAGTATAATGGGCAATATCTTAATCACCTCATATTATATACTAGAAAAAATGCAAAATTATATACTACTATAAAGGCAGATTTAACCTATTGCAAAACTAACAACTTCTTTTTTCCCCAGTAGTACTATATATATTTACTAGTAGAAGATACTTGCTTCTTAAAAATACAAATTAAAAGTAAAAAAAGATGACTTGAAAATCCGACTCACGTTGGTAGAGGGATGATGGGTAAAGAAATCATCATCACTGAGATCAGGAACGACCTGCGGAGAGTCCACGTGGATGTAAAGTGGGCCTTTATCAGACCAAGCATTCATGATCTCCTCATAATCAAGCTTCAACGACAACCGTTGCCGTTGGATCGTCCTCCTCTCACCATTTTTACACCTTAGATCAGAAACAGAACCAGGGCTGCAGCAGCTCACCCACTTCTCTTCACTGGGTTCCCGCGCTTTGTTCCTCATGGCCGTCCGTACAAGTTGTTGTTCAACTTCCTCGCTATCCTGTCCCCCGTATGCGTACGTTAGCGATTCCGGTGACAAAGCAGCGGCGTTGTTGTTGTTGTTGTCGTCGTGATATGAAGCAGAAGAAGAAGCGCCGGAGCCCAAAAGGGCCGTGAGGGATGTGGCTCCGCCTTCCACGGTGGAGAAGAAGTAGGCTACGTTGTCGTCGTGGGGGTCTTTGTCCTCGACCGGATGGAGAGGAAATAGGTCGAGCTGGTGGCGGTGATCGTCACCGGTACAGGGCATATTTTTGGGGGATTGTTGGGTGTTTTCCGGGGAGATTTGAAGGCGGAGGCTGAGGTACTTGGGCTTTCTGGTCCTTGTTCTGGATTTACGAGCTGCGCTTAGGGTGACAGTGGTTTCCTTTTTGATCATAGGGCTGGATTTCTGAACAGAAATAGTGTGCTTGTTTTTTTTACGCATCCTACCACCTAGTGCTTATGTTTTGTAATTTGTACTAGTACGACTGGTATTTCTCTCCCTATGCACGAAAAGTGTTAAAAAGAGATGGTCTGTGTCTGTGTCTGTGTCTGTGTCTGTGTCTGTGGTGTGGGTGGGGGAAATTTGACACTTTTTTTGGGAGAAGAAGAAGAAGAAGAAGAAGAAGAAGAAGAGAGAGAGATCTAGCTAGATAGAGAGGTGGTCAGCAGAGTTTGCAGAAGTATAATGGACACGTGGAGAGGAGGGATTGGGTAGTTGGTGATTTCGTTTTGTTGTATGGATTGCATGTGACATAGGTGCTACACTACACGGATGTGAGAAAGTGGAAGTTTTAATTAATTTCATGATTATCACGTGATGGTATTAAAGTGTTAAACAAATGGAGTAGTTTCATTTTTCTTTAGTACTACTATTGATTTAGGACTTGGGAGTCAACACATGCACTCAAAATACTCCATTCATTACACCTCATTACATTACAAGGTTTAAATTAAATGGAGACAAAAATACATATTGTGATTTTTTTCTTTTTAATTTTTTTTGAGAGTATCTCACAATAATAATAATAATAATAATAATAGAAAAGTACTAGTAGTATGTGTAATGTGGGTAGATCGAATTGGGTTATGTTCCACTTTAACTTTAATGTGGGTAGATCGAGTGGATGGAGTAATTAATTTTAATTCAGCCATATATTTATGGGTAAACATATATATCAATTTTAATATCTGATTGTTAATAAATTTATTATTAAAAGAGGATAGAGAAGTATAAAGAATTAAGTCATATTTGTGCTCCTCCTATTTTTAGAGTGACATGTGATATATTTTGCTTATGAGCGAGAAGAAAGTGAAATTATTTAGTGAAAATTAATATTAGTCCCATTCTCTAGACATGAATAAAGAGCCCATGGGCACGATGCTAGGCCGCCTGCCCAGCGAGTAGCCCAAGTCCCAGCCTGGCTGGCTGCCTGGCTTGGCCCCTTTGACTCGAGACTCAACCTAACTCACCAATCAAAAACCTAGCTAACAAGTTGGAACCGGATCGATGGGTCCGTTAATTTGTACATGCATGCTCAATTGTCATTGCCATAAAATGAATTATATATTACGTACTTAATTCTTCGCTAGCTCGTAGTAACTACTAGTTTCTTTCTATTTGAGGTTAGTTAGGTTAGTTTTTCAGTTAAACAATGTGTGTGTACCCGATTAAGATGAAACGGGCCGGCAATATATATATATATCATGGGGGTGTTCTTCCATAAGAAATCCTGGTTTCTATGCAAGACCGTGGAACACCCCTTTTTGATCGTTGATTGATAAACTTATTGGAAAGGCCACCGAGATTGAAACATAAATATACCCAAATAAAACACTTATCATTTATTTTATTTTAATATGAGGATGACCATACCATAGTCAACATGTTGTCATTTGTTTAACTAAAACGAATTTTAATATTAAATAATACAATAGAATACGACACATGTTCTATTTGTATAAAAAAAAAAAAATCTAAACCGTAACAAGCTCTTACTACATAAAAAAAAAAAAAAAAATTACTAACCTAAGACAACCTCTTACTTTGTATAAAAATCAAATAGTGGCACAAGTTCTTTATTTGCTTATTTTTATAACAATATTTGTTATTTTATAAAAACAAATATTTTATAAAAACAAATATTTTATAATAACAAATAAAGAATATAAAATATTTTATAAAACAAATATTTTATAAAAACAAATGTTATTATAAAATATTTTATAAAAACAAATATTTTATAACAAATATTTTATAACAAATGTTTTTATATAAAATAATTTATAACAAATGTTTTATAAAAATAATTTATAACAAATGTTTTTATAACATATTTTATAACAAAAATAAAACATTTGTTATAAAATATTTGTTATAAAATATTTGTTTTATAAAACATTTTTTTTATTTTTTATTTCCTACTAGAGAGCTTGCATCTTAAACAATACTTTTTCTTTTTCTTCTTTTCTCCATTATATGTTATGACTCAAAGAAATTAAAATAAAATAAAATAAAAAAAACAACTTACTTAGATAAATTGGGTTACTACCGAGGAAAAAAAAATTCGATATACCAACTAAGAATCACTTGAATGATTCAACTCATGACCTCATGCACTTATACCTCGTCATATGACCACCCGAAAGCACCACGGGCCTAAATTTGCTTAAGTTCAACCAAGGATATATCCTTATAGAAAAACTTCACCATCCCCTAAAATCTATATTCTTGCATTACTATTATATTACGATTTATTATTATTATTAATAAATTTATATTATTAATTGGATTTTCTAAATAGAAATAAGTTAATATCTATATTTATTATTATCCCCTTTAATATGTTTTCTTATCTTTGTAATAATATCAATAAAAGATTATTAATATATTAAAATAAATATCATTCTTTAATAAAATATAAATAATGATCATTATAAATCTTGATTATTAGTATTAATAATTTTATTATTAAGCAATGATTATTAGTAATGATTTTATATATTAAGCAATGATTTTATTATTAAGAAATGATTTTATTATTAATAAAACTAGTTCAATTAGTCTAATAAGTAATGATGATAATTTTTCAAGTCATTTCGTAAAATTAATTTACTTATCGAATTTATAAAAGTAGTGAAGTATTATTATAATAATAATAATGTGATTATCAATATTAAAAGTACAGATTATACCAATACTAGTAATCTTGCATAACATTAAGAGGAATATTACATATTACATGTTCATTTTTAATATGTACATTAGATAACGTTGAATAAGTTCTATATTTCAGAGGCCGGAGTAATCTTGCGATTTCTTGTAGAGCTCCCATGCGACGCCAGAATTAAAGATTGTGACATCTTCCAAGACCACTTCTCTTCGTAAATATTACCATTGGCCCTAACGAAATAAATAACATATACTTGCATATAAAAATGCCACAATCTGAGTGGTTGTGTTGTTTCATTCGAATCTTTAAAGGTCCGGATAAGTGGGATTACCCATTTGGGCCACTCATCGCGATCGGATTACCATTTCATGAAAACAAAATGGTATCAAATGTACTGCATGTACAAAAGTAGTTGGTTAATAATTTTTAATATTAAAGGACATTATAAAATTAAAATATTTTAAAACTAAATATCCGCAACTTGAACGAATTACGGTACATTTCATGTAACTTAATATACTTAGATGTCAGTAGTGCGGTCAATTATGGTAACCATCCAATCTTCAACCGCGAATAGAACAAGACAAAATGGCGTTGATTGGTACTACACACACGCGCATGAATATGTATTTGCATTCGTGTAAAGGTGGACCAACATCTTGGTTAACATACTGGATCGCAAAAACTCCATGCGAGATTCACGTTAGTCAGAGGTATATATATAAGACCCCAACTTATTATTAATGAAATTTAATTTTCTATTGATTATTTTGAAATAGTAAGGGTTGATTTGATTAATGTGGATAGTTAGGGTAAAATACGCAAATACTTCAAAATAAGCAAGTGGTTATAAAATATTCATTGTTGTTTGGAATATTCGTTTGGTCTTGGAATATTAGTCTTTGTCGGGGAATATTAAATGCGGCCAAGTAACACGATGTGTAATGGGCCCCATAACTGAAGCGATTGGATGAAGAAACGACAAATATAAGTGGTTTAAAAATAATCTACAGTGGTTATTCTGGTTAATCTTTGTTAAAATACCCAATGGTTAAAAACACAAGAAGACACCCAGATTGCACCAATTATTGATTCTTACGTGAAGAAGGCACTACTCAATAATGGTTACAATTATTCTTCATTGATTTTATTGAATTAATAATTGTTTGCGTTGATATTTTATATTGTTGTTGTTGTCATTACACAAATTTTTTCATTATCGGGCTAATAATTCATATTATCCTAATAATATTATTAGATAACATTATTGGCAATGTCTAGAAAGTTACGCCTAAGGAGAGGTTTGGTCACCTAATTGCGCACTCAGTGAAGAAGAAATTCTTATTGAAAGCCCCCTCTTTCCCAGGAACCGCCCTGTTGTCGATATTGTGATTCTGTAATATTATTTGTGAATAATTAATTATTGATTCATATGATGAGAAAAATATTGATTTTATGTGGATATAGATGGAGAAAATTTTAATGTGACAATTGTTGAAAATTGAAATTTTATCTTTTTCCTCGATAAAATAATTCATTTAAATATATTATTATATTTTAATAATATAATAATGGTGATATTTTTACAACGAATGTGGGATATATGAGTATCTGAGGAGGAAGAGTATTTTTTGTTGCAATAAATGTTTAAAACATGTTAAACATGTTGGTGGACCCCATTTATTGATCAAATTTGATTATAAATTTAGTAAAATCGCTTGGTTTGTGGATTTCTATCAATTTCTATTTGGAATTTAGAAAAACTTTCTTCTGTAAAGTTGTATAGAATTGAATTTCTTATAAAAACTCATGAGATTCAATTTTCCGATGAAAGGGCTATTTATTATGAATTATTGAAGTTCAAATAATTAATTTTTGGGAGTTTTAGTTAATTATTTTGAGAAAAACGTTTTTTTGCAACTAAGTTGGCCTCACATGTGATTCAAATGGGCTGAGATCAGTTGTCTAAGGTGGGCTAAAGAAAATGTGAAAAATATATTAATATTATATTCAATTTTCGCTTATGGTTCTAAGCATTTTCACTATAAATAGGGTCTTGGGTTAGAATTAAAAACACACCGTAACTGAAGTTTCTCTCTATTTCTCTCTCGATATATTGAGCATATTCTTGTGAGTATACTTTGAGTATTGTTAGACGGTGCAAGTTCCCTTCAGCACTATACCCAGTATTCCAACTAGAAGTACTAATCTTTTGAGGTAAGGGATGTTATTTTCTTCTCGAATGATATTATTTCTTCAATATCATTATCTTTGAAATATTGGTTGGAACTTTTTATTAAATTTGAAACTTTTTCATGCTCGGGGTTACTATTCACGAGTTACTTATTCACGAGTTACTATTCATGAGTTACTATTCACGAAAGTTACTATTCACGAGTACTATTCATATGAAGCGTGAAGATATTTTTTTGTGAAATTTCTATCTTTTGGTGTCGAGTTACTATTCACGTCTACTATGACTATTCAATTAGAAAAAATAAAATTTCTTCTTTTGTCCAAAATATCTATTCGGATACTAGCTTTGATTGTATCCATGTTTTGATCATTCTTGAATTTTACACCACTACGATTATTTTTTGAGGTATTTTTGAACATGGATAAAACAAAGTACGAATCCTTAATCCTTAATCCTTAATCCTTGTCATTTTGTTTCACTTTGGATTCGTTTCTTTAAAAATATTTTCATCATCCTCGCCTTAAATGATGATATTATTGAATATCTTTGGCACATAGTGCAAAAGATGAATGATTTCTGAAGAATATCTTTGGTACGTAGTCTGAAGATGAACAGTGTTTAGATGAACATGACCAATCGATGAATATCTTTGGCACATAGTGCAAAAGATGAATATTTGATTCCGATGTATATTGATTGATGTTACGAGGATAAAAGATGACGATGAACTTTTAAATTCATACATAGAAGATAGTAGTTTGCATTCTCTACTTAACTCTTCTAATGAATTATTATTTCATTGCGAATATTGATTTAAAATTTGTTGTCTATTGTATTCTATTAGATTTTTCCTGTTGAAGACTAACGATAATTTGTTGTATATTATCTTAGTCATAATATTCTTTCTTGGGCTAGTTGAGCTCACCCTTTTCCTTTTTGTTCCATTAAAAAAAAATGTATCAATAAATGTGATGAGGATTTATTTGAGTATAGATATTATCTGAAGATAATATTTGTATTCAAACTCACAGCTTTCTTGTTGTAATAATAAAGTTGTAGTTGTTTACATACCATGTATTGACAACTCGTAATAGGTGATGTATACCTATTTTGGGGGCGTCACAGTTAGTATCGAGCTTAGGGATATGATCTCCAATGGAGATCGGGGAATAGAACTAGGAGGGAGAGACGAGTAAATCCTTCGCTAGTGTGTCCTACACTAAGCTTATTTTTTTAGTTGGTCAAGATATAAGGATATTATGTGATATATTGATTTCCTTAATTAACCCTTGTTTTATGATAATTATTTGAGAATGTCGATCGAGAATATTAACAATGGAAATGAGACCGTGGAGACGCTCAGACTCACCAACGAGGAGAACGTCTAACAACAGTGGCAATGTTCCTCCCGTGAACAACACCACCGAAAGATGATGAACGATGGGATGTTTAGAAGCTTTTTGCGCTTCATGCAAAAATCGAATTTGAGGAGACTCGTGTTCAAAATAAAGGAGGAAATGATAGCAATTCACGGGTTGTCACAACCAAGCGAGTCAAAAAGAGTTGGGACCACCGAGAATTTAAGGAAAGCGATCCGATCATGCGCGGAAACATGGGTCAAACAAATTACCAAGATATTCGATGTCTTGGGATGCACGGAGAAACGAAGGTTCCATTCGCCACCTTTATGTTCCGTGGCGGTGGCAGACCATCGGGTGGAGTTTGTGAAAGCGTACCCATCCAAATTACTTCTCGGCATGTCTTGGGAAACGTTTGAAACTATTTAATGACAAATACTTTCCCGAAAGTGTTCGCTATATGAAGGAAGTGGAGTTCATCGATTAGAGCAAAACAACACGATTGTCTCTCAAGACGAGGTAAAGTTTGCGAGTTATCCAGGTTTGCACCTCATTTGGTGGAGAATGAGGAACGTATGATGCGGATGTTTCTTAGAGGTTTGAAACCCAGATACGTCGATATCTCATTTCTCATAAACTTTCTCTATTCAGATGTTGTAAATGTGGCTCAATTATTAGAGCGAGATAACGAAAGACGGTGTTGAGGACCACAACCGAGGATCGTACCGAGATAGCGATCAACAATGAATAATGATAACCAGCGGAGAAAAAGAAAGCAGACGGACAAAATGGTAACCACTCTGGTGGTAATCATGGCCATGAAAATAAAGAAGCGAGTCGGAGGAGATTTTAAAGAGGAGATTTAACAATGACCATGTAAGACGACAAAGGTCTTGGCAAGAATCGGTTCTAAGGGAGGAGAACGACCACCGGTCATATCTTATAAATGCGAGAAAGAGGGACATATCACCAAACCGTCCCACAATTTCAAGGTATGCTATAATTGTGGAAAGGAAGGACATATCGCTTTCGAGATTATGCGGTAGCGAAACCTAGTTCAATGGGGACGGTGACTCAAAAGATCATCCCGAAAAGTAAAAGTCAACGATTCCGGAAGAGCGTTTGTTGTGATCGGTCATAATGCGAGAACCCAAACGAGGTGATCACGGTAAGCTATTTATAAATTCTTGCGAAGTTTATACCTTACTTGATCTGGGTGCTACCCATTCATTTATCTCTCCCGCATGTGCTCAACGTTTAAACTTGACTCGGAGAAATTAGACTTTGACCTATCTGTGGAAACTCCGTTAGAGAAACTTTCATCACATCCACCTTGTTTATAAATCTTGTTTGATTTAAGTTGGCACCATTACCTTACCCGTTGACCTTATCTCTTTAAAGATACTTGCTTTTGATGTGATTTTAGGGATTGATTGGTTAACTACTCATCATGCCAAAATTGATTGTTTTCGTAAGGTTGTTAGTTTTCATATTCCTAACCAACCATTGTATGCAATTCAAGCAACTAAACCATTAAAATCAATCAACATCATATCTAATCATAAAGCTATTCGTTTATTGAAAAGCGGATGTCAAGGTTTCTTAGCCCATGTTATGGATTTGAATAAAGACACGTCAAATTTGAATAATATTCCCGTTGTTATTGACTTTCCCGACGTATTTCCCAAGAACTTCCTTGGTCTACCCCGAACGTGAAGTTGAATTCTTTATTGATCTTGAACTCAGTACAAAGCCCATTTCTAAAACCCATATCGAATGGCTCTATTGAACTTCAGAGTTAAAGGTCCAACTACAGAATTGTTGGACATCTCCGGTTTCATTCCTAGTACATCTCCTTGGGGTGCTCTGTTTTTTTATTTGTAAAGAAGAAAGACGGAGTATCGACTTTGTATTGACTATCGGAATTGAACCATGTCACCATCAAGAATAGGTATCCTCTACCTCGTATTGATGACTTGTTTGACCGATTGCAAGAGGCACAATTCTTTTAAAATCGATCTTCGCTTCTAGATATCATCAAATGAAGATTAGAATCGAGGATATTCCAAAGACCGCTTTTAGAACTCGATGCGGGCATTATGAATTCTTAGTCATGTCTTCGGATGACTAATGCTCCTCGACTTTCATGGATATGATGAACCGAGTATTCAAGGAATATTTGGATTAGTTTGTTGTTGTCTTTATTGATGACATCCTTATATATTCCAAAAGTCGTGAAGATCATGAGCACCATTTGAAGTTTGGTACTCGAAAGGCTTCGTGAAAACAAACTATATGCAAAATTGAAGAAATGCGAGTTACGCTTGAGGAAGTAGCATTCCTTGGGCACGTGGTGTCGAAACATGGAGTATCATTGATCCGTGAAAGATTGAAGCAATACAAAGTTGGGAGCAACCAAAGTCGGTTGGTGAAGTACGTAGTTTTTGGGCTTAAATTGGTTATTATCGGAGATTCGTGGAAGGGTTTTCTCGAATCGCTACTCCATTAACCCAAATTTAACTTCGGAAGGATACAAAATTCGTTTGGAGTGAAGAATGCGAGAAGAGTTTCCAAGAGCTTAAGAGGAGACTTATTTCGACTGTTTACAACAATACCATCCGGTTCGGATGGATTTGTTATCTACAAAATGATGCTTGAGCAAAGGGTTAGGATGTGTTCTCATGCAACGTGGGAAAGTCATAGCCTTATGCCTCGCGACAACTTAAAGAGTATGAGAGGAATTATCCTACTCATGATCTAGAGTTAGCGTGATCGTTCCATTATTAAAGATATGGAGGCACTATCTATATGGGGAGAAAGTGGAGATATATTCGGACCATAAAAGCCTTAAATATTTCTTCACTCAAAAGAACTCAACATGCGGCAGTGACGTTGGCTCGAGCTATTGAAAGACTACGACCACACTATTCAATACCATCCCGAAAAGAAGTGGTAGGCGACGCGTTGAGTAGAAGATCATATCGCGAGAACGAGTGCGATGATGTCAAGTATCGCGTAGAGCCAACTTTAATAGAAAAAGTTAAGGTTGCTTTCGCCCCAGGCCGAAATGATCGCATATGAAGAAGAAAGTACAAGAAGGAGCTATTAGGGCGAGAATTGATGAAGAAGGAATACTTGAGTCCACTCTAGACTTTGTGTTCCTAACGACTCGATTTGAAGTACAAGATTATGATGGAGGCACACAATACACCATTTGCAATCCATCCTCGGAAGTACTAAAATGTATCGTGATCTTGACATACATTTTGGTGGAACAATATGAAGAGAGATTGCAAAGTTTATCTCAATGTGTTTAACTTGTCAACGTGTAAAGGCGGAGCATCTAGTACCTAAGGGTCCGTTGCAACCACTTGAGATTCGAAATGGAAGTGGGAACACATTACCATGGATTTCAAGTTCACGGGTCTTCCTACGGTTTCTCGGGGCATCAATGTTATTTGGGTTATTGTTGATAGATTAACCAAGTCTGCTCATTTCCTGCCGTCACGGAGACTTATTCACTTGAACGTCTTGCTAGTATATGCGTGAATGAGATTGTGAGGTTGCATGGTATGCCCAGTATCCATAGTTTGGATCGTGACCCAAGATTCACTTCAAGATTTTGGGTTAGCTTGCAAAAAGCTATGGGCGCGGATTCTGATTGGTTAAACATACCATCCTCAAGCAGACGGACAATCGAAGGACTATTCAAACTCTTGAAGATTTATTAAGACTCTGTGTCCTAGACTTCAAGGGCAGTTGGGATAAGTATTTACCATTGGTGGAATTCTCCTACAACAACAGTTATCAGGCAAGTATAGGTGTAGCTCCATTTGAAGCATTATATGGACGAAAGTGTCGCTCTCCAGTATGTTGGGACGAGGTGGGTGAAGCAACACTGTTGGGACCCGAGTTGGTACGTATGACTACGGAAAAGATCCAAATAATTCGACAACGTATACAAACGGCACAAGATCGACAAAAGAGTTATGCGGATCTTCATCGAAAGGACGTGGAATTTAGTGTAGGGGATCATGTATTATTGCGAGTTGCTCCATGGAAGGGAGTTACAAGATTTGGGAAGAGAGAAAAGCTCTATCCACGATTTATTGGTCCATTTCAAATTCTTGACCGAGTAGGAAATGTAGCCTATAGACTCGCGTTACCTCCGGTATGTCTCGTGTTCATAATGTGTTTCACATATCGTACTTCAGAAATATATGAAAGACCGAACCACGTTATAGAGTTAGAACCGGACGAGATAGCCAAGACTTAACGTATGAGGAGGTACTGTCAAGATTTTGGATAGGAAGGAGCATGTCCCTACAAGAAAGGTCATACCACAAGTTAAAGTTTTGTGGAGGAATCATGCTATAGAGAAATGACACAGGAATTGGAACGGAAATGAAAGCGAGGTATCCTCACCTTTTCAAACACTGTAGTCGTCGTCAATTTCGAGGACGAAATTTCATAAGGAGGGAGGTTGTAAGACCCCAACTTATTATTAATGAAATTTAATTTTCTCTATTGATTATTTTGAAATAGTAAGGGTTGATTTGATTAATGTGGATAGTTAGGGGTAAAATCGCAAATACTTCAAAATAAGCAAGTGGTTATAAAATATTCATTGTTGTCGGGAATATTCGTTTGGTCGTGGAATATTAAATCTTTTCAGGAATATTAAATGCGGCCAGTAGCGACCATGTGTGAGCCCCATAACTGAAAGCGATTGGATGAAGAAAACGACTACTATAAGTGGTTTAAAAATAACAGCGTGGTTATTCTGAGATTATCTTATGTTAAAATACCCGTGGTTAAAACACAAGAAGACACTGTGTTGCACCAATTATTGATTCTTACGTAAGAAGGCACTACTCAATAATGGTTACGATAATTATCGCTCAAAGATTTTATTGAATTAATAATTCTTTGCGTTGATATTTTATATTGTTGTTGTTGTCATTACACGATTTTTTTCATTATCGAAGCAATAATTCATATTATCTGAATAATATTATTAGATAACATTATTGGCAATGTCTAGAAAGTTACGTCTAAGGAGAGGTTTGGTCACCTAATTGCGCCATGAAGAAGAAATTCTTATTGAAAGCCCCTCTTCTGAGGCGCTGCTCAGTTGTCGATATTGTGATTACATAATATTATTTGTGAATAATTAATTATTGATTCATATGATGAGGAAAATATTGATTTTATGTGGATATAGATGGAGAAAAATTTTAATGTGACAATTGTTGAAAATTGAAATTTTATCTTTTTTACGATAAAATAATTCGTTTTAAATATATTATTATATTTTAATAATATAATAATGGTGATATTTTTACAACGAATGTGGGATATATGAGTATCTGAGGAGGAAGAGTATTTTTGTTGCAATAAATGTTTAAAACATGTTAAACATGTTGGTGGACCCCATTTATTATTTGAAATTTGATTATAACTTTCTAAAATCGTCTGTTTGTGGATTTCGGTCAATTTCTATTTGGAATTTAGAAAACTTTCTTCTGCAAAGTTGTAGAGAATTGAATTTCCTATAAAAACTCAAGTGAGATTCAAATTTTCTTATGAAAGGGCTATTTATTATGAATTATTGAAGTTACGAAGTTAAAATAATTAATTTTGGGAGTTTTAGTTAATTATTTTGAGAAAAACGTTTTTGCAACTAAGTTGGCCTCACATGTGATTCAAATGGGCTGAGATCAGTTGTCTAAGGTGGTCTAAAGAAAATATGAAAAATATATTAATATTATATTCAATTTATCGCTTTGGTGTTCTAAGCATTTTCCTATAAATAGGTCTTGGGTTAGAATTGAAAATACACCGTAAACCTGAAGTTTCTCTCTATTTCTCTCTCGATATATTGAGCGTATTCTTGTGAGTATACTTTGAGTATTGTTAGGCGGTGCAAGTTCCTTCAAAGACTATACCCTAGTATTCCAAATTAAAGTCTTAATCTTTCGAGGTAAGGGATGTTATTTTCTTCTCAAATGATATTATTTCTTCAATATCATTATCTTTGAAATTTTGGTTGGAACTTTTATCAAATTTGGAACTTTTTCATGTCGGGGTTACTATTCATGAGTTACTATTCACGAGTTACTATTCATGAGTTACTATTCACGAAGTTCTTATTCACGAGTACTATTCACGTAAAGTCGTGAAGATGTTTTTTGTAGAATTTCTATCTTTTGGTGTCTGAGTTACTATTCACGTATCGGCACTATTCACGATATCTGACACTATTCAATCCTAAAAATAAAATTTCTTCTTTTGTCCAAAATATCTATTCGGATACTAGCTTTGATTGTATCCATGTTTTTGATCATTCTTGAATTTTACACCACTATGATTATTTTTGAGGTATTTTTGAACATGGATAAAACAAAAGTACGAATCCTTAATCCTTAATCCTTGTCATTTTTGTTTCAACTTTGGATTCGTTTTTTAAAATATTTTCATCATCCTCAATCTTAAATGATGATATTATTGAATATCTTTGGCACGTAGTGCAAAGATGAATGATTTCTGAAGAATATCTTTGGTAATAGTGCAAAGATGAGCAGTGTTTAGATGAACATGACCAATCAAGAAGAATATCTTTGGCACTGTAGTACAAAGATGAATATTTGATTCTAGATGTATATTGATTGATGTTACGAGGGATAAAAGATGAGCGATGAACTTTTAAATTCATACATAGAAGATAGTAGTTTGCATTCTCTACTTAACTCTTATAATGAATTATTATTTCCGCTGCGAATATTGATTTAAAATTTGTTGTCTATTGTATTCTATTAGATTTTTCCCTGTTGAAGACTAACGGTAATTTGTTGTATATTATCTTAGTCATAATATTCTTTACTGGGCTAGTTGAGCTCACCCTTTTCCTTTTTGTTCCATTAAAAAAAAATAATGTATCAATAAATGTGATGAGGATTTATTTGAGTATAGATATTGTCTAGAAGATAATATTTGTATTCAAACTCACAGTTTTACTGTTGTAATAATAAAGTTGTAGTTGTTTCTGTACCATGTATTGACAACTCAGAATAGGTGATGTATACCTATTTTGGGGGCGTCACAACATAGCCCTGCCCAAGATGCATGAAGAATGAATTAATGAAACCAAATTGGGACCACCTTTGTATTCCCCGCGACCTGTAGTATTCTTCTCTGTCTCGTAGCAACAACATATAAGCGTCGATGACATGCTCGAATATCCAACTCCCAGGCCTTAAGGATTGCACTGCATTGTGTTCTAATTCATATAACTGGCGTGGATGTGATAAAGAATATAAATTCCCTTCTGGTGCCACCACGTTTCCAAACATATGTTTATTTACAAATGTCTCCTTCCAATCTTTAAGTCTTTTGGATAAGGACCTTTTGGTCCATAAGAGATGTGGTCTCCGCGATCTTGTTGTACACGATTGAGACCCAAATGTACATTATTATTATATAGCAATAATAATTAAAACCATCACTATTAACATAACTATATATACCTTTTGTGAACTAGATCCTTGGCGTCCGAAAAGTCCATGAAATGAATAGTTGGTTGGAATGTAACACTCCTCATAGGTTTGGAAGGTTGGAATGTAACACTCCTCGTAGGCTTGGGTGGTGGGAATGGAGCTCTCCTCGATTACTTGTGGGGTGGGTATGTAGCTCTCTTGTCTGACATAATCAGTTTGTTTCCCAAGCCCTTCATTGAGTTGTGTGTATTGGGACCGTGGTCCAAAATTTGTGGGACCCCTGCAACCGAGTATTTGTTTACCTCTTGCTTGAAGTCGTATAGGCGTATTGAAATCCCAATTATTTTTTGCGAAACCAACCGAGAGAAAAATTGAGTAAATCTTGAAAATTTATCAAGTAACGACTTTGCACTCAAACTGCTATGTAAGATAAACATAAACAAATATTATTAACAATAAATATGAATAAATGTAATATTAAGTATTTACTCCAATACATGATTTATTAAAGAAGAATATAATTTTATACCATTTGAATAAGGTGTTGTTGGTTGTAAATGGCCCGAGGCTCATAACAACCGCTGTCGTCGTCATCTTGCTGAGAGGTCGGTGAATTTTCCAACGTGTAATTTTCCTATACCGCACCATGTAATCATCTATTGGGACATAATCGAAATTTTAGTTTGTTGTCCTTCGAGGTGATCCATGTATGCCTCCCACATCAAATATATTCCCTCTCGAGGCCATGCAATCCTCGACATCAATAAATTTAAATTTTTCTCCCCGCTTAAGGTCACCGTGGTTTTTGGTCATTGATGGTATGCCTTGCATGAACCCGAATCGCTCATCACACTGGCCCCAAGATCTCGAAATTCCATAATATCAAAGTGGGTCGAGGGACCCCACCAGATCCCAACAACACGCCTTCAAAATTAAATCCACCGATATCATCATCCCACATTATGTAAGGCCGCCAAACCACATCCCATATAGACTTAATATCTAACTCCCTCAAGAAACGACAAATGGTGATGGGGATTCTCACGCCTACCGAGGTAATCAGGGCTCCAAAATAGGACCATGCTAAAGCCCTAGGTAACCATAAGGATGATTGTGGCCAAGGTTTTGGCTTTCCAATACTTACACGCTCATAAGCCCAAATTTGTAACAATATAACACAACCATTAATGTATTTAACTCCTTTCCTAGTAGCAGTATATATAAAGATATGTACAAATATGCTAACACCTGCAAATACCCAAGAGTAAGTTACACAATCTTCGCCATTAGCAATAAAAGACAAATATCGTGGGTGCACACTATTTCTATTCCTATTAGGGAATAATATTGCCCCACACAACCACAACATGTATGCCTTTGTGTGTCGCCTCTGAACATCTTTACTTGCATTCTCTGGACATTTATTAAAATGTTCGTGCAACCACACTAATAAAATTGCCTTTGCGTTTTTTGAACTAAAATATTCACCAAATAATTGATCTCCAAACAATCCCTAAAATAATTCAAATTGGTGACAACAAGGGGACCATTAAGGGCTTTCCTACCACCCAGTAACCCAAAAATAAAGTGAACATCCTCTAACGTGATTGTTATTTCTCCACAGTTTAAATGAAAAGTATTAGTCTCCTAAGCGCCATCTCTCGACTAAAGGCGGATATCGCACCAAGATCGGATTTTTGTTAACTAAATACTCCAAATCCACATTTATTTAAAAGGATTTTTGTTCTTTTGTCAAAGCCCACCGATTATATTTCCGATCGATTATATTGAATTTGAGCTTAGTTTTCCCTATCTCCCATGATATATGTCATCCGATACATGATCTTGTTGATCATGCGAACACTGGATCAATTGGCCCATATTCCCAACTATCCATCTTTTACCTAAAAAATACATCAATTCCATATTAGTAGTATTAAGATCGTGACAAAATGAAGTTGAAAGTAACATGTTGCAAAATGACAAATAATAATAATACACACTAACATGCATTAAAAACCTAACAACATGCATGTAATAATAATATGCATGTATATAATGTAATAATATTAACATGCATTAAAAAACTAGTAAAAATGTAAACTATTAAAAATAAAAACAATAAGAAGAAAAATAAATTAAAACAATAAGTGAACAATTGAGTACATTGGAATAAAATAAAAACAATAAATGAAAAATAATAATAAAATAAATACTTATCAATGCATGCTATGCTGCAAAAGTTTTTTTTTTTTTTTTTTTTTTTTTTTACGTACAAATTTTAAACCTTTTTAGCTTTTTTTTTTATCTAACTTTTCTCCATCAGATAATGATGACTCAAAGAAATTAAAATAAAAAACAAATAAAAAGTATCCCACGAAGACATGCATTACATAATAATATAAAGGTGATAACATGCATTAATGACAACAAAAACAAATACATGCATGGTATTATATCCCTTTAATTTAGTAATAACATGAAGTGATAAAACTATTTCAAACAAAACAAATAACAATAATAAATTTATAACAATATCTTACATGTCGCAAATAATAATATGAAATGGAGTACCAATAACAATATATCTTACAAAAAATTTGGTGTCTTCGAATATAATAAATGGATTCTAAATGCCTTGATTTGTTGAAGTTTTTTTTGCTCCTCTCTTCCTAAATACTCCTCTCTCTCTCTCATTATTTTTATTTTATCTAGCTTGGCAAGTGAACTTTAGTTTGAACAACATGTGTTACGAATAGACGTTTAAATAAGCTCTCATTCAAATGTCCCAATATGAATTAATTTAGGACCAAATTCAAACAAATGTCTCAGCTTTTTAGTTTACCGAGCTTGCAGGTGTTCTTTCCCGAGGCAATGTGGCAGAAAAAGTGGTCAAAAAGTGCATTTCCCGAGGCGATGTGGCAGACAAAGGTTTGTCATTTTGTAAAAAAAAAAAAAAAATTACATTAATGGCGGCGAACGACAAGCTCTTACTACTGAATTTATTTATTTATTTTTTTTATACAAGCCGGTAGAGGCTATAACGGCTGGAAATTAAAAAAATATATATATTATTAATAAAAACCGGGACAAGCTCTTACGGCTTGTAAAAAAAAAAAAAAAAAAGGCGATGGAATGACTCTTACGGCTTGGATTTTTTTTTTTTTTAATGTTTAGAGAGCTATAACTTTGAAATTAAAAAATATATATATTATTAATAAAAAGCCGAAAAGCTCTTACTACATAAAAAAAAAAAAAAAAAAAAAAAAAAAAAAAAATAGGCGTAAAGGACAAGCTCTTCCGGCTTTGATTTTTTTTTTTTATATACGTTTAGAGAGCTATAACTACTGGAAATTAAAAAATATATATATTATTAATAAAAATCGTTTCACGGTAGGTAGAGAGGCTATAATTACCGAATAAATCAATTTTTCATTGCTAGCAACAGACTCGAACCCGCCGACCTCAAGCTCTAAACATTCATTATATGACCACCCGAGCACCACGGGCCTAGTATATTAATATCTTACCTTGGATTTGAATATATCTTAAAACATTCCATCTCCCCAAATTAAATTTATCAATATTTTATTATAATTATTCGATTATTATTATTATTCTATTATTATTACTAATTGAGTATAAAGTCGTTCCATATTCTAGCGAACATGTACTTTTTATTATTTTATTATCATTATTATTATTATTATTATTATTATTATTATTATTATTATTATTAAAACAATGTCCGGTGAATAAGTAGTCAAACATAATAATACAACACTATGGGAATAGAACAAAGTGACATTGATTATATGGGAAAAGTACATTAGTTTGACTTCTTGAGCATTAACCGCCATGTCGTATTTCTACCGATCTTTTCACCTTTAAATATTGTCTAGAAGTCGCTATTTTCTCAAGTTATCTTCTTATCCTTCCATAGAATTTGTTCTCGATATTATTTTCTTTTCTCCTCTACTCATAATTTGTTTCATCTGGTTGCCCACTTTCACTTCAGAAAATCAAGTTGAAATTCTGATCGAGCAAAATTTGTGACGCCCCCAAAATTAGGTATACATCACCCATCTTGGGTCGCCACTTACATGATACAGAATTTAAATACAACTTATTAACATAATCGTAAATATGCAATACGACATAAACTGTGAGTTTAAATACAAATATCGTCTACTAGATATTATACAAACTCAAACAAAAGTCCTCATTACAATTATTATCACACTATTTCACGTAATAGTGAGGACTACTAATGCTATCTTCGGACCATCACTCGTTTCCCAGACTCGTCTCAATTTATATTCTCATTTCCTTAAGAGAACGGTGAAAGAAAGGGTGAGCTCAACTAGCCCAAAGAAGAAATATTATGACTAAGATAATGCAGAATAAATTATCAATAGTCTTCAACAATGTTAAACCGATAAAATACAATAGACAACCAGGTTTAAGCTGCAATGAATGTGCAATCCATTAAAAGAGTCAAGTAGAAAATAAAGTCTACTATCTTTTAGGTTTTAAAAGATTTTCATCAACTTATAAATGAGACTCGACTTTAATAAATATTCCACATCATCGAATCACCCCACTACTACTGCCAAGGATATTCTTTAGTATCACGACCACAATTATTCATGCACCACGGGCCAAGAATATTTGTGTATTCATTAATGGTCATGATCATGCCAACAATCGTCCACCAATGCTCTACTACCATCGAGGATTTTTATCACATCATTTATAACATTACGGTACCATGATTACAATCAATAGTCTCTCGTCATAATCATACCAATTCCATCTATGCTTACACAGCCACGATGACTTTCAACATAATATAAACATGAGGATGATGACAATGATATAAGAATTCAATAAAACAAGTTCAAGAATTATTTTATCCAGAATTATTAACGTCCAAATTAGTAAAATTCAAGAATGATCGGAAGAATATTTTCATGAAAAGATACTGGATGAAACGCAAATATCAAGGATATTCTACTAATTTCATGAAGTATAGAAGTCAAAGTTTTAACCAACCGGGTATAATAAAGAATGGAATAACAAAAGAAATCACCATGCATGCAGTACTTGCGATGTACAAGTTATTCCAATGAATAATAATAACGGAACAGTCGTCGTGTGAAATTCACAATCGGCAGCGGGATGTTCCAACGAGTAATAATAAAGATGGAACCCGATCCGGTGTAAAACACACGATAGGATATTCCAACGAGAATAATAAAGATTTTAACCAGTCCGGTAAAACACACGAATGTGATGTTCTAACAGAATGATAAAGATTTTAACCAGTCCGTGTAAAACACACGATGTGATGTTCCAATGAATAATAATAAAGATTTTAACCGAGTCCGGTGTAAAACACACGCATGAGGATGTTCCAATGTAATAATAGAAGAATGTCACCAAGTATAGGGTAAACCACAGATATCTGAGTTATTCCAATGAATAATAAGCAATGGAATAACAATGCCTCTCTTCATGAATAAGAAAGAATAACACCCCTTACTTTTGGTAGGAGATTGAATCTTTGCAGCAGAAGTAGTAACAAAATACTCTTCTTCTTTCTCTTATTCTTTCTATACTTTCTCTCTCTATAAGCTTGAATGAATTAAGTGAAAATAATGAAGCCCTAGGCCTCTATTTATAGAAGATTTCTAGCTTAGCACCGCCGTGTGAAAAGCGCAAGTGGCTTCGACGACTAATGATGTGAAAAGAAAAGTGGTTTGACGCTCAGAATGTGAAACGACAAGTGGTTCGGCGCTTTAATGTGAAACGACAAGTGGTTCGACGTCTGGTAAAGGTAATTACTATTAACGAAGGTAAATACTATCGACGAAGGTAAATACTATTCACAAGGGTAATTACTATCGACGGAAGGTAATTACTATCGACGAAGGTAAATACTATTCATAAGGGTAATTACTATTGACGAAGGTAATTACTTATCGATTTAAGGTAAAATACTATTGATGAAGGTAATTACTATTCACAAAGGTAATTACTTATTGACGAAGAGACTTCTTAGATGATGACATATGAGCCCCCCATAAAATAATCAAACTTACCACAAATCATTTTATTTTTAATCAACACATATTTAATCTTTCAACAATTATTAATCATTTATAACTTGTCGTCTCAATTATTGATTTAATACTATAACATATTATACTGATGATGATCTTGTGACAATAATTGAATCAATAATATAAGAGATATGATGCAACAATTCTCGTAGCAATAATTGAGCATAAATGGTGAGTAACTTCTCACGTAAGCATCAATAATCAATACCATGTCTACTATGCAACCAATGCCAGACATCGTTCTTTTACCACCGGGTAGTTCAATGCAGTTTTAACGGTAACACCTCCGCCGTTATTTTTATAAAATATTTTTATGTCGTTTTCTTAATCCGACAATAATTACATTAGGGGGTCCACCAATGATTGAGTAGTTATGCGAATATTCCTAAAAAGAATATTCCCACCAAACGAATATTTTATAACAACTTGCATACTTTGCAAAATTTATAAATATTACCCACAACTATAACATTATATCAAATTTATTCCATAATATTCAAAAATAATATTTATAGAAAAATTCATCTTTATTTATAAAAGCTGGGGTCTTACAAAATTCATCACTATTATTCACAAGTAAGTTTTTCAAAATGTCATATAATACATCTAAATTTGTTAGTGAAGTTGACAGTAATAAATCTGATATTGTTCCGTACGTTGGTCAATTATTTTGTACATTGGAAGAGGTTGAATATTTTTATAGATCATATGCTCGCAAAAATGGATTTGAGATTAGAATTGCAACTAGTCATAAACATGTTAATACTGAATGATATCGAGATCTAGCGGTATGTATGTAAGAAAGCCTAACACACCAATTGTTGGCAAGAGTTTACCTGATGATGAAGATAGTAGTAATAAAATAACTAGACAGAGAGACTCTATAGGACGAACAATGTGCAAAGCTAGAATATATGTTGTCCACAATAAGAAAGAGGACAATTGGCGTATATCTACTGTTAAATTAGAGCACAATCATCACTTAGTGACCCCCACCAAAGTAGATTTGATCGAGACTCATAGAAATATTACTCTTGTTGCAAGAACTTTAATTGACACTTTAAATAAGTCCGGTATTGGTCCTAGTAAGATGATGAATGTTTTGAGCACAATGGGAGGTGGGTTGCAAAAATGTTCCTTTCTCTCTTGCTAATGTTGAGAATGTGGTGCGAGATTTAAGGCGTGATTCTGCAGATGAAAATGATGCACAAGTCATTGCCAATCATTTGAACAAACTTGCATCCGGAAGTGCCGTAGAAAATTTTTTTCCGAGTGAAACCCCGGTGAAAACAACCGATAGCTTGTATTTTGTGGGTTGACGCTTGCGATCAAGGTTTATATATCAACAGTTCGAGACGTTGTAACATTTGATAGTACATACCGGACAAATAAGTATGGCATGCCGTTTGTTCCATTTGCCGGGGTCAACCACCATTATCAGTCTATATTGTTTGGATTTGCATTGTTACGAGATGAGACAGAGGACACTTTCGTTTGGGTATTACAGACATGGCTTGAAGCCATGGACTACAAGGCACCTACAACCATCATCACTAATCAAGACAGAGCCATGAGTAATGCTATTGCTATGGTACTTCCAACTAGTTATCATTTATTGTGTTCTTAGTATATTAGCAATAAATTTCCTGAAAAATTGCATCATGTTTATTATGAGCACCCATCGTTCAAAAATGATTTTAACAACTGTGTGTATAACTCATTGTCCATCGAGGAATTTGAAAAGCGTTGGCATATTCTGATAAGTTCCTATGAATTGTATACTAATGAATGGCTTGGAAGTTTGTATGATGTACGCATGTAAATGGATTCCAAAGATATACAAAGAGATATTTTGCCGCGAAATGACTACCACCTGGAAGAAGCGAGAGCATGAATGCCTTTTTTGATGAGTATGTTAATGCATCAACAGTATGCTATGTTTTGTCTTCAGAAGAGTCAAAAGGTCAGAGAAAGACAGGTTTATCGTGGGAGAGGAAGGCCACTACATAACAAAACATCGTAAAAGGATTATGGTACTTTGCGTTCATCTTTAGAAGTTTATCTTTGCATGCTGTACACAAAGAGATGTTTAGACGCTTTTCAACGCCAATTCGTCGATTCCATGAAATACAATGTTCAGAAAACTTAGTGAGTTATGTGTCACCGATACTAAGGTTTATGCGATTATAATGCGGATGCAATCGAAAGTGGTGGAAGATATAAAGAAGTTGTCAACAATCGACAATCGGGATCGCTTACATGTAGCGCCAAATGTTTTCTCTCTGTGAATTATGCAGTACATCTTGAGATATTTCATAGCAAAGAGTATTTCACAAATACCGAATGGCATGATCCTTCATCGGTGGACAAGAGACGCGAACAAAAGCAATGGTAAAGACTTATTCTTTAACTCCACATCTGGCGACTTCAACAAAATCAAGCAATGCGCTTATAATCATTTGATGAGTGATTACCAGAGTTAGCGAAAGCAAAGCGGCTTGCTTTCGAATCGAGGTTACAAAACTGTTATTAAACCGAATGCACGAGGAAAAGAGTTGGTTGACCAAAGATGATCCGGATGAGAATATTCTTGAACCGGCGGATGGCGACATTGATTGACAATTGGAGATCCAAATCATGATATGGGATACGATAATGACGATGAAGATGCAGAGGTGAAAGAAGAAGAAGAAGAAGAAGAGTTTTTGCCGCCTAATATTTCTCAAACAAAGGGCCGCAAAAAACAATCTAGATTCAAGAGTGCACTCGAGAAAATCATTCCTTCTAAGACTCATCGAAAATGTGCAATTTGTGGCTTTGAAACCAACCACGATAAAGCGAAATCACTATCGAGTGCTAGGGCTTCTGAGCCAAAAAAATAAAGGCGTCAGTTGTAATTAATCATTCAACGTTATCTAATGTATATATTAAAAATGAACATGTAATATGTACTATTCCTCTTAATGTTATGCAAAGACTAGTATTGGTATAATCAGATTTCTAATATTGATAATCACATTATTATTATTATAATAATACTTCACTACTTTTATAAATTCGATAAGTAAATTAATTTCCGAAATGACTTGAAAAATTATCATCATTACTTATTAGACTAATTGAACTAGTTTTATTAATAATAAAATCATTTCTTAATAATAAAATCATTGCTTAATATATAAAATCATTACTAATAATCATTGCTTAATAATAAAATTATTAATACTAATAATACAAGATTTATAATGATCATTATTTATATTTTATTAAAGAATGATATTTATTTTAATATATTAATAATCTTTTTATTGATATTATTACAAAGATAAGAAAACATATTAAAGGGATAATAATAAATATAGATATTAACTTATTTCTATTTAGAAAATCCAATTAATAATATAAATTTATTAATAATAATAAATCGTAATATAATAGTAATGCAAGAATATAGATTTTGGGGGATGGTGAATGTGGCGCCCCAAAATTAGTTATATCGTCACCCATCTCTGGTCGCCACTTACATGGTACATAAATTCAAATACAACTTACTAACCTAACTGTCAGGTATAATCACGACATAAACCGTGAGTTTGAATACAAATTTTGTCTACTAGATATTATACAAACTCAAAAGGAGTCCTCATTACAACTATTATCACACTATTTCACGTAATAGTGAGGACTACTAATGCTATCCTCTCGGACCATTACTTACGTTTTAGACTGGTCCCAATTATGTTCTCATTTCACAAGAGAACAAAGAAAGAAAGGTGAGCTCAACTAGCCTAGTAAGAAATATTATGACTAAGATAATGCGAGAATAAATTATCATTAGCCTTCAACAAAGATTAAACCGATAAAATACAATAGACAACCAGTTTAATCTGGTAAATGAATTAAGAACCCATTAAAAGAGTCAAGTAGAGAATAAAGTCTACTATCTTTTAGGTTTTAAAAAATTTTCATCAATTTTTATCATTGAGACTCGACAATAAATAAACCACCACATCTAATCATCCCTGCACCACGGTCAAGGATTTTCATCAAATTATCAATGGTCATGACTATACCGAATCACCCCCGGTCATAATCATACCAAAAACTATCCATCAACGCATTACAAAAGCCACCGAGGACTTTTGTCACATCATTTATATCAAGTCGTGATTATACCGAATGATCCTCGGTCATAATCATACTAAGTTCATCTATGCACGTAAGCGAAAGATAACATAATATAACATGAGGATGATGACAATGACATAATAATTCAATAAAACAAGTTCAAGAATTATTTAATCCATGAATTATTAACGTCCAAATTGTCGACATGATCATCGTTTCAGTAGAGTAAAATTCAAGAATGATCGTAAGAATATTTCCATGAAAAGATCTTCGGATGAAACGCAAATATCAAGGATATTCTACTAATTTCATGGAGTATAGAAATCAAAGTTTTAACCAACCGGGTATAATAAAGAATGGAATAACAAAAGAAATCACCACGCATGCGATACTTGATGTATTGTTTATTCCAACAGAATAATAATAACGGAACCAGTGTCGTGAAATTACACCGCAAGCAGGATGTTCCAACAGAATAATAAAGATGGAACCAGATCCGTTGTAAAACACACGAGATAGGATATTCCAACGAATGATAAAGATTTTAACCAGTCCGGTGTAAAACACACGACGTGGATGTTCCAACAGAATAATAAAAAGCGGAACCAGTCCTGTAAAACACACATGCATGGATGTTCCAATGTAATAATAGAAGAATGTCACCAAGTATAGGTAAACCACAGATATCAGGTTATTCCAATGAATAATAAGCAATGGAATAACATAAGGATTTCACCAAGTATAGGGTATATCTGCCATGATCTGAGGTTATGTATAGAGTACGCCACTTTTACAGATTATTCCAATGTAATGATAATGAATGGAATAATGAAGTTCTCTTCAAGAAGAAAGAATAACACCCTTACTTACGATACAACAAATAATATCCCTTACCGTAAAAAGAACCTAATATAGAAGTAGTGAAGTAGCGAGAATACTCTTCTTCTTTCTATAATTTTCTCTATATAGCTTCTCTCTATAATTTCTCTCTAGAGTTTCAATGAATTAAATCGAAAATAATGAAGGAATGAGCTTATTTATAGAAAAATGGAATGCATAAGAACTAATCCATGAACGGTCCAGATTGATTTACTTTAATCTGACGGTCCATATTTAAAGAAAAATCTTTTAAATAAAATATAATATATTCTATTTATATAAAACATTTTACTATGCAAACACTATGCAAAAAACACTATGCAAAATACTATACAACACTATGCATAATAAAATATAATATATTCTATTTATAGAATAACTTTAATAAAGTATTCTATTTTATATAAAAAGATGTTTCTATTTTATTACGTTAATAATACGAATAAAACAAAACGTCATTATCGCTATAATAATTCATATTATTAATCGACAATAATGGAATCAAACTGAGTGACTTCTCACATAAGCATCAATAATCAATATCGTAGTCTTCTTATGCAACCACACGTACATCGTACTTTTTTACTACTTAGGGTAGTTCAACAGTAACCACGGTAAAACTTCCGCCGTTATTTCAATAAAATATTTTTGTCGTTTTCTCAATCCAACAATAATTCTGTTGTGGGGTCCACCAATGATTGAGCTGTTGTACGAATATTCCCTGCTAAACCGAATATTCCCCGACCAATCGAATATAATATAACCACTTGCATACTTTGCAAAATTTATAAATACTACCCACAACTATAATATTATCTTAAATTCACACCATAATATTAAAAAATTATTTCAACAAAATTTAAATCTTTATTGATAAAATCTGGGGTCTCACAATCTCCCTCCTTATGGAATTTTGCCCTCAAATTAGGGTATGCGATGCACTGGTATGATAAAGAGGTGAGGATACCTTGAATACCTTTATCGTTGAAAACATTAAATTCATCTTTGCAATCCGCCCAAAGATATTCATTAACAATTCATCTTTTGCACTACAAAGCCTAAAGATATTTATTAACAATTCATCTTTGCACTACACAGCCAAAGATATATAACTCAGTAAAACCAATAATCTTCGAGACTCAAACAATAGTATCACAACCATGAATTATCCATGCACTTCTTGGCTAAAGATATTCGTGTTTTTAATTACTGATCCATGATTATACCGAATAATCCGTGGTCATAATCATACCAAGTCTATCAATGCACTACTACCAAAGATGACTTTTACCACATCCATGAATTAATATTTCATTCTTTGAGACTCACCAATAATTAATCCATATCATCGAATCATCCCCGCATCTACGTGCCAAGGATATTCATTAAGATCACGACCACGAATTATCCATGCACTACTACCCGAAAGATAATCGTGTATTCATTAAGATCACGACCACAAATTATCCATGCACTGGCAAAGATAATTGTGTATTCATTAAGATCACGACCACAAATTATCCATGCACTACTACCAAAGATAATTGTGTATTCATTAAGATATCACGACCACAAATTATCCATGCACTACTACTAAAGAAGATAATTGTGTATTCATTAAGATCACGACCACAAATTATCCATGCACTACGGCCAAAGATAATTGTGTATTCATTAAGATCACGACCACAAATTATCCATGCACTACTACCAAAGATAATTGTGTATTCATTAAGATATCCGACCACCAAAATTATCCATGCACTACGGCGAAAGATAATTGTGTATTCATTAGTATCACGACCACAAATTATCCATGCACTACTACCAAAGATAATTGTGTATTCATTAAGATATCAATTACACAAATTATCCATGCACTACTACCAAAGATAATTGTGTTTTCAATTACTACATGATTATACCAAAACAATCCCTCATTCATAATCATACCAAGTCCATCTATACTTATTCTGTGCCACGTATGACTTTCAACATAATATAAGCGTGAGGATAATGATATAAAGAATCAATCAAATGAGATAAAGGATAAATATTAAACATTTATAATATAATTTATCCAGATTCAAGAATATCCCCATGTTTTCAATCACTTAATAATCTCATAATCTAATATCATTAATATTTAACAATATTTTAATCACTTCTTAAATTTATAAACAATTTATCTTAATTGTTTACGCTTTACCATATAATGCATTTAATCATTCAAAATGCCATACTCATAAAATATCATCACCAATTATCAAATCCCTCATCAAAAATATGCATATACTCTATATAGGATTCTCAGCCATAAAATCATATTTTCAACTTTGTTACTTCACATAACATATTTTAACTCATATGTTCGTAATTAAACTATTTTCATGAAAAATACCAAATCAGTCCCAAAATATTTCTTTTCTGGGATTTAGCATAATATAGTCTCATAATGAAAATATATTTTTCTCGAATTTTTAAAATTCATTTACTATTTTTCAAAAATCAATTTCTAATTAATTCCTTAAGAAATTAGCTACCTCAAGTTTAACTCCAAAATTCCCAAATCTTGGCAGGACCTTACACATGTTAACGTGAGCCTCCGGTTTAAATTTCATGGTCATCTGAGTTATAGAACTCCTATTATAGCATTTTTGTCTGAAAAACCTAAATATTGAAATAGTCATATCTTGCTCATTTTAAGTCGAATGAGCTCATTTTTGGACAGGAGATACTTTATACCATATACCTTCATGTCCCAAAAGACCAGAATTTTCTCATAATTTAAGTGTCCGAAACAGCCCTTTAAAGTTTCTGGGCAGTAGCATTTTGAAATTTACAGCTTTGGCCTCCTTTGCTAAAATCAGTCCACACAAAATCTACAACACCTTTTCCAGTAATTCCACTTGGATTAGTTAGGTAACTCATAGATCTAACTCTAGGACTTGACCACATTCAAAAATTCAAAATATAATAGGAGATATGGTCAATTGAATTTCATGTTACGCTTTTCACCAAAATCGATTTTTCAACCCTTTGTGATTTCTAAGAAACTTTCATGTTTTCACATAATAACCACATAACTCATCATAACACTTACTAATACTTCATATACCCATGATTTTCATTAGTCCAATGCTTTTATTATGACTTTCATCATAAACCACGTAAACCTGCTCATTTTAGTTGAAGAAATAATTGAGGGTTTAAGAAATGGGTTTTATCTTTGGGTCAATACAAAATTCGATTTCACGCCTAAGTAGGCTAAGAAGTCTTCAAGAATATGCCAGAAATTTATTAATAATAGAAATATCATTCAATCTGTGACTCTTATCCAAGACTTGGATAAGACGTCACATTGATACCAACTGTGACTTCTATCCCTTAACCTAGATAAACCCTCACAATGATACCTATAAACTTGCCATCTTCATTCACGATGTCGCCTCTACAGAAAGTTCTTGATTGTGCATTCCATACAAGGAAGTCGACAACGAAAGGTTCGGGGCTCTTTACTTATGGCTTGATATAACAAAGTTGATTAACTTTAGGGTTTGGTTACTTTGAATTAGATATAACAAAGTTGGTTATGAATATAAAAGCTAACAACCTTACGAAAAAGCATGATGAGTAGTTAACCAATTGATTCCTAAAATCACATCAAAGGCAAGTATTTTCAAAAGATAAGATCGACAGTAACGTGAAAGTGTTTATTTGCATCAAACAAGATTTAAAAATAGTAAGCGTGAACGAAGGCTCCTACTAACGAAGTTTCAACCAATAAGTCAAAGTTTAACTTCTTCTGAGTCAAATTTAAACGTTGAACGCAAAGCAAGAGAGATAAAAGAATGGGTAGAACCCAGTATCTTATAAGGTATAGACTTCGCAATTTATAATTAACTAACCCATGCTAACTTCGTTCGGTTTACTCGCTTTTGAGAAGTCATGAAAAATGCACTTCCTAAAACCAACGACTTTGTTTTGTCCATATCCACCTTTGGTGCCACCGTCCCAACTAGACTTGACTTTGGTGCACAACAAAATTGAGCTAAATGACCTTCTCTTCTTGCAATTTCCACATCTATTATCTTTGCCATGATTACCACCGGGTGGTTACCATTCTTAGCATGATAATTTCCCCGATGGTTATCATTGTTCGATAAATTGCTGCCACCATATGATTATTATTATCGTGTTATTGGTCGTTACCTTTTGTTTGAAATTTGAATCAACACTCTCATGTGCTTCATTGCTTATCTCAAAGATTTTCGAAGTCATTCTCAAACACCATCACAAAACAAGGGTTAATTAACATATCACATATTATCCCTATACTCGATGAGCCAATTAAATACCAAATAAATTTAGGTAGGTCATACTAAGCGAAGAATTCCCGTCTATCCTCCTAGTACTATTCTCACATCTTAGCCGTGGATCATATCCTAAGCTCGATACCAACCGGACGCCCCAAAATTAGTTATACGTCACCCATCTTGGGTCGCCACTTACATGGTACATAAATTCAAATACAACTTACTAACCTAACGCCGTGTACAATACGACATAAACCGTGAGTTTGAATACAAATTTTGTCTACTAGATATTATACAAACTCAAAAGGAGTCCTCATTACACTATTATCACACTATTTCACGTAATAGTGAGGACTACTAATGTTATCCTCTCGACCATTACTTCGTTCCCGACTCGTCCCCTATGTTCTCATTTCACAAGAGAACAATGAAAGAAAGGTGAGCTCAACTAGCCCAAGAAGAAATATTATGACTAAGATAATGCGAATAAATTATCATTAGCCTTCAACAGTGTTAAACCGATAAAATACAATAGACAACCGCTTTAATCTGCAATGAATTAAGAACCCATTAAAAGAGTCAAGTAGAGAATAAAGTCTACTATCTTTTAGGTTTTAAAAAAATTTTCATCAATTTTATCACGAGACTCAACAATAAATAAACCACCACATCTAATCATCCCCGTACCACGGTCAAGGATTTTCATCAAATTATCAATGGTCATGACTATACCGAATCACCCCCGGTCATAATCATACCAAAAACTATCCATCAACGCATTACGAGCCACTAAGGACTTTTGTCACATCATTTATATCAAGTCACGATTATACCGAATGATCCCACGGTCATAATCATACTAAGTTCATCTATGCACGTAAGCCAAAGATAACATAATATAACATGAGGATGATGACAATGACATAATAATTCAATAAAACAAGTTCAAGAATTATTTAATCCATGAATTATTAACGTCCAAATTGTCACAATACGATCATCGTTTACGTAGAGAGTAAAATTCAAGAATGATCGGAAGAATATTTCCATGAAAAGATCTTCGGATGAAACACAAATATCAAGGATATTCTACTAATTTCATGGAGTATAGAAATCAAAGTTTTAACCAACTTTGGGTATAATAAAGAATGGAATAACAAAAGAAATCACCATACGTGCGATTGATGTATGCGAGTTATTCCAATGTAATAATAATAACGGAACCAGTCGTGAAATTCACACAAGCGGGATGTTCAACAGTAATAATAAAGATGGAACCGGATCCGGTGTAAAACACATGATAAGATAGTCCAACAGAATGATAAAGATTTTAACCGGTCCGTGTAAAACACACGATGTGGATGTTCCAACGGAATAATAAAAAGCGGAACCCGGTCCGATGTAAAACACACGCATGTGATGTTCCAACGATAATAATAGAAGAATGTCACCAAGTATAGGGTAAACAGCGTATACTGAGGTTATTCCAATGAATAATAAGCAATGGAATAACATAAGGATTTCACCAAGTATAGGGTATCTGCATTATCTGAGTTATGTATAGGGTACGCCACTTTTTTACAGATTATTCCAATGTAATGATAATGAATGGAATAATGAAGTTCTCTTCAAGAAGAAAGAATAACACCCCTTACGTACAACAAATAATATCCCTTACCGTAAAAGAACCTAATATAGAAGTAGTGAAGTAGCGAGAATACTCTTCTTCTTTCTATAATTTTCTCTCTATAGCTTCTCTCTATAATTTCTCTCTAGTTTCAATGAATTAAATGTAAAATAATGAAGGAATGAGCTTATTTATAGGAAAATGGAATGCATAAGAACTAATCCATGAATCGGTCCAGTTTGATTTACTTTAATCTGACTATCCATATTTAAAAAAATCTTTTAAATAAAATATAATATATTCTATTTATATAAAAACATTTTACTATGCAAACACTATGCAATACTATGCAAAAACACTATTTATAAAACACTATGCAACACTATGCGTAATAAAATATAATATATTCTATTTATAGAATAACTTTAATAAAGTATTCTATTTTATATAAAAGATGTTTCGCTTTTTATTACGTTAATAATACTGAATAAAACAAAACGTCATTATCGCTATAATAATTCATATTATTAATCGGTGATAATGGAATCAAACCGAAGTGACTTCTCACATAAGCGTCGATAATCAATCTGCAAGTCTTCTTATGCAACCACATCGTATTCTTGTACTTTTACTACCAAGGTAGTTCAACAAGAACTACTGGTAAAACTTCCGCCGTTATTTCATAAAAATATTTTTGTCGTTTTCTCGATCCGAATAATTACATTTGGGGTCCACCAATGATTGAGTAGTTATGCGAATATTCCCCGCTAAACCGAATATTCCCCACCAATCAATATATAATATAACCACTTGCATACTTTGCAAAATTTATAAATACTACCCACAACTATAATATTATCTTAAATTCACACCATAATATTAAAAATTATTTCAACAAAATTTAAATCTTTATTGATAAAATCTGGGGTCTCACAATTGAAGTTTTTCTATAAAGATATATCCTTGGTTGAACTTAAAGCAATTAGGCAAAATTGTGGTGCCTCGGTGGTCATATAACGAGGTATTGGTGCGTGAGGTCATGAGTTCGAATTTGTTCAAAGAATTTACTAGTTGGTATATCGAAAATTTTTTTTTCCTCATTGAGTGACAAATTTATACCTAAGTAGGGTTGTTTTATTTTATTTTATTTTATTTTAATTTCTTTGAATCATAACATATAATGGAGAAAGAAGAAGAAAAAAATTATTAAAAATTTACAAGCTCTCACTTTCCAAGTAGGAAATAAAAAAAAATAAAATAAAAGTATTAGTTTAAGACAAGTTCTACTAAATACGAAATAAAAAAAAAAAAAAATGTTTTTATAAAACAAATATTTTATAACAAATATTTTATAACAAATGTTTTTATTTTTGTTATAAAATATGTTATAAAAACATTTGTTATAAATTATTTTTATAAAAACATTTGTTATAAATTATTTTATATAAAAACATTTGTTATAAAAACATTTGTTATAAAATATTTGTTTTTATAAAATATTTTATAATAACATTTGTTTTATAAAATATTTTATATTCTTTATTTGTTATTATAAAATATTTGTTTTTATAAAAATATTTATTTTATAAAATAACAAATATTGTTATAAAAATAGCAAATAAAGAACTTGTGCCACTATTTGATTTTTATACAATCAGTGAGAGGTTGTCTTAGGTTAGTAATTTTTTATTTTTTATTTTTATTTTTTACAATAGTAAGAGCTTGTTACTAGTTTAGATTTTTTTTTTTTTTTTATACAATAGAAGTACAAATTCATATCACGATTATATTAATATTAAAAATTCGTTTTAGTTAAACAAACCGATAACATGTTGACTATGGTGGGGTCATATAAAAATAAAAGCTAGTCATGTTTATTACTACTTTGGGTATATTATATGCTTCAATCTCAACCTTCCAATAAGTTTTATCAATGGCCCAAAAGGGGTGTTACGATCATATAGAAACCCAATCCCTATATATATATACATTGAAATTAACTCAAACCCAAATGACAACCATCACTTTATTACTCCAATTTGAGTAAAAATTAATTGTACACTTTTTTTTTGAACTTGCAAATTAATTTAAAACAACAACAAACCAGCGACACCGGCGGCGGCGGTAGAGACCTTCAAGATAGCGGCAGCGCTCTTGTGAGGTGCCTCAACAGCGGGTGCATCAGCAGTGGGTCCCTCGGCAGTTGGTGGGGAGGCCATTGGTGAGCTAGCCTCGCTGGCGGGAGCCGGTGGAGCTGATGGCTCCTCCTCGGCGGGGGAGGGGGCCGGAGTATCGGTGCTGGCGGAAGGAGATGAGGGAGATGCCTTGGGGCTTTCTTCTGGGGCAGCAAATGATGATTCCTTTGTGGTGGGGGCCGGTGAGGCAGTGGGGCCGTTGGCGGACACCAATCCGGCGAAGGCGACGAGGAGCAGGGCAAGAACAACCAACTGGCGGGCCATTTTAATTTTAATTTGTTGGGTTTTTGGGCGGAGGTAGGGATTCTTGGAGATATTAATTTGGCAAATATTGTACTTCTCTAGAAGGGTGTAGAGAAGTACAATGCAAATGTCAAAGAATGAAGATAATCGGAAGGAATGGAGGAGTTTATATAGAACGGTACGTGTCTGTGTTTAATTTGGGATTTCGAGGGAATCGACGCCATTCATGCATGCATGCAGAGGGGACATAATGAATGGTTGAAGTCAACTGTTCATTGTTTAGTTTGTTAACCGTTAAAACGGTTTCTTTTTAATTTGGTCTTGAAAAGGGAGGTAGAGAGGGTTTCCGTTGACCGAGTCTAGTGCTGGAATGTTTAGGCATGTATCTTATTTTAAGAGTAGTGCTAGAGACACAAATTATTTTATAAATATTTTATAAATTATTAATGTGGCATACTTCACGTCAGCCTATTAATCAACAAATTATTTAACGCAGTCTTCGGTCCCACACAATATGCTGATGTGGAGTATGCCACATCAGCAGTTTATAAAATGTTTATAAAATAATTTGTATCTCTAACATTATTCATCTTTTAATATTTTCACAATTCTTTCATTCTTTCTTTCCCTTGTTTTTTTTTGGACATGGGATAAAATATTGTCATAATTCACGGAGAAGCCTGTTTCGTGACTTTTAAATTTCTCAACTTATAAGTCATTTTTTATTATTCGGATATTTGTCAATAACTTAATTTTTAATTTATATAAGGATTTATAAGTTATTTTTGAAAATAATAATTAATTTTTACTTCTCAAAATTAATTTATAAGTCATTTTAAAATAAATAAATTTGACCAAATATAAATATTACTTTGCTCTTATTTTACTAACTTTTAACTTATTTTAATTTATAAGTCATTTTAGTAAAATAATTTCACAACTTATTTTAACTTGTTTTATTTACTTATAAATAAAAATAGGTGTCAATGACTTTTATTTATAAATTATAATTTAAAATAACTTATAAATTATTTTAAATTTTAACTTATAAATCATTTAGCATGATCAAAGATTCATACCAACAACTAGGAGTGAGCAAAAAATGGGTAAAATCAAATTGCCGAACAAAACTGAATTTTTTTAATCGAATTTTTTCGGTTATTCGGTTTTTTTTAATTTCGGTTATATTTAATTTTTTGTTCAATATTCGGTTTCGGATTCGGGAATAAAAATCAAACTATTCGGATATCTGAAATTGCGAATTACCGAATTTATAATAATTTTATACTTATATCTATTCTATTCATAGGCTAAGTTTATCTAAACTAAAACCCTTTTCATTTTCTATCTCAGCCTCCTCTCGCCTCCCCAAGTCTCTCGCCCCTCTCATCTCTCATCCCTCATCCCAAATCCCAAACCCCAAATCTCTTAGCCTCTCGCCATAACATGCTGAAGCACTCTAGATCTGATCCAGTTCGGATTCCTCAGGCTTGAATGTGAAAGAAATGAGTCCATCCATAACATGCTGTAGAACCTGTAAGTATTCAAAAGAAAGTATCACAACCACGATGAGACCGTGGAGTTGGTGCAGTCTCGATTCCGCAACCATGGTGATCCGGTTCGTCGATGTCTTCGCTCTGGTGGCTTCTCTCATTATGTCCTACTATCTTTGCTCGTGGTTTGATTGAGTGTTTTTCATAATATGTTATTCGGAACCCATGGGGTCGTTTATTACGATTATCTTGACTTGGCCAGAAATTGCTCACGGGATTAATGGATAATCATGCTTTACTCGTTCTTAATCTTAATGCTTATTACTAATTTGCTTATTGTTGGGCTTATTGCTAATTTGCTATTGTTGGGTTTTCATGTGGGCCGGGTTTTATTCGTCAGGTGGTGGGCTTTTTTTCGTTCTATGACATTGCGATGTCAGGCCATAATCCTTTTCCTTATTAAATTAGACTTAATGGGCTCATCCTCGGATCATGTTATGCTAAGTCCTGTTGGTCCGAAACGGTTTGGGCCCCGCTTATGATCATTTCATTGGATTCTTTCAATTGAATCCTAGTTATTGGGTCATTTCCATTATTCGGGCTTAGTCATTGAATCGGCCCATTATACAAATTGTCACTTAACCCAACTTTGACCAAGAATCATTATGCCAAATGACAATTGACTATCAGGTTCGCCACTTTTTTGCACGGCATTAATGAGGATGGGACTTAGATGATTCGTGATGTGCAAACAAAGTGGCAGCGGTGTGAAAGTAGTCTGCATTACTTTCTACCGAAAAATGACCCAAGTGGGGAAAAAGGTGTCGAGAGATGGTGGGTACCAGAACCCGGAGTGGAGTATCGTGGGGCTAAGATCACATAAGAGGGTAAGTAACACATTCATTATTATGATTCGATTCTATCTCTCGTGCATTAGATAATATTTTTCTCCATTGTTGACCTTGTGATGCGCTGTCAGATCGACTCTCACGCCGAGCTATCCTCGACGGTCGGTAAAGGCCAAACTTTTGGTATCGACTTGTTGAATCGCGCGGGATATTGACGCGTCTTGGTGATTGGGACGTGGAGAAAGATCTTGGCGTTAAATATTAAGCGCTTGGAAGGAGGGCGAGTTCTAGTGTCCCGAGTATCTTTCAATCACGCATCGTGTTTTGTTCTACGTCAATATTCATGGTGAAGAGTAGAACACCTACACACTGAAGGCGGTAGAGGGTCGCCAAAGAAATCGACACCACGAGTGTGTCTGTCGAAGGATCGTTTGGTACCTAAGCAATAAGTGTTCATGCTAGACACATTCAAACGATCCCCTGAAGATTTTCAGTCGAAGGCGGTGGGCAAGGCTAAACGTAGGTTAGTCTTCCCGACTGATAAAGCGTCTGGCCACGGTCGAAAATGAGTAGAAGGCACTTCGCCTAGAACTCGATACCGAGAGGACCAGGAAGAAAAAGCTTCACGACTGGCTAAGATGACAGATGAGGCGGATAGAGCTATGGAAGTACTTGTGAAGCAACGACAGGATATAGCGGAAAGGATGGCTTGGATGATGAGTTGAGAGATGAAGAGCTCAGTTATAATCAGTCCGAAGAGCAAGGACACCGAAGTGGGAAAGAACCTGTTCATTCAGGACGAGAGTCTCGAGGCCAAAATCGAGAAAGAAGAAGATCTCGAAGCCCTACTCCTCAAAGATCGAGGAGGGTACATCACCCTGCCGATTCTAAGGAGTAGGGTTGGAGAGAACGAAGAGGTCGATCCAGAGACCACACTCCTGAGACCACAAAGAAAGCCCTTATTGTTGCACATTCTCGCCATAGTGCCCGAGCTCATAGGCGAAGTATATCTAGAGATCGTACTCTCTTGAGAGTCTCATCGAGGGTACACCACCCCAGTGGACACTCACATCGTAAAAAGCCCTTCTAGAAATCAAGGCTCTATTGTAAGAAACCTACCTACTCGGAGGAGGAAGGAGTCACCGGGAAAAGAAGCATCATCTCAACCGTAGGTGTAGAGTATTTGGTCAAAGAGTTAAAAAACTTCTAAGCGACTTGCCGAAGTACAAAAACGAAGGATACTTGGGAAAGAAAGGCATCCCCTTTTCCGCGAGATTCTTAAAGAAAAAAGTCGGCCCCACCAAGAAGTTGCCCCATATTGAGAGTTATGATGGATCGGGGATCCATATGACCACATGATCGGTGCTCGACCGACCGATGGATTATTATGACTTTAAGCGATATCGCTAAGTGTCATACTTTTGTCACAACACTCGTAAAGGATGCCTATATGGATGTGAACTTTACCCTCGATTCAATTTCATCTTGGGCGACATGCGAGAAATTTCATGCTCGCTTCGGAGCAACAAAAGAAGGGAAAACCAACCGTTCGTTGGCTCAGTTCGATGCAGTTTTCGAATGAGTCTTTGGGCCAAGATGTGAAGCGGATTCAAAGAAGCGATCGGCCAAGTGATGAACTCGAACGATCTATAAGCCGGACTGCTTTCTTGAATGGGTTAGATCCGGTCGAATCGAGAAGTTGGTGAAGAAGTTAATGTTTCATCATTCAAGAGTCTCACCGAAGCCTTCGGCAAAGTCAAGGCTATATCGTGGTGGAGGAAGCCATGGATACCTCAAACGTCCTTTTTTTTACTCGCTTAAGAGAAGACGGATCGAACGAACCGATAGAGACCAAAAAAGAATGAAGGAATAAAGACCGCTTCAAGGTGGGTCAAGAAATATAACAATTGGAGATAGGGAGGAGGACGTTCATCATTCCAAATGAAAGAGTGAATAGACGAAAACATCACTTAACACGATGTGTCATTATCTTGGATCAAATTAAGAATCAACCTATTTTCAACCACCTCGAGATAACATTAAGCCTTAAAAGGAAATTCTCATAAGTATTGTGATTACCATCAAGCTTCGTCAATGATACAAACGACTATGCTAGTTTGAAGGACTTTATT
Source organism: Panax quinquefolius (assembly GCA_020205615.1). Classification (NCBI taxonomy): domain Eukaryota; kingdom Viridiplantae; phylum Streptophyta; class Magnoliopsida; order Apiales; family Araliaceae; genus Panax; species Panax quinquefolius. Next base: position 32,463,469 of record CM035156.1, on the reverse strand, counting down.
GAAAGAAAGGTACAAGGCGGGGCTTTGATTCATGATGTGGTACGCCAGAACTAATCAACAACAGATGTAGGGCTTGTTCCGTAGCTCAACCAACCATTCGTGAAGTGTTGCCACCTCCGTATCGACTGCAAGGCACGTGATAGATGTCATCACCGGGGTACTTCAGCAAATTCGTTGGAAAGAAGCTTACCGCTTACTTGGATTCTGGCCATGTCATGCAATAATCTGATCCGGTAAGACCGATGGACCTTATTCGAGTACGATAATCTCTTTATCGATGAAGATTACCCTTCTAAGTCATCGAACCGCACGAGGATCATTGGTCTTGATCGCACAAGTGGGTTCGATAGATACGAAGCGGATGATGGTAGATAATGGGTCTTCAGAGATATTCAGATGCCCACGCTTATCGTAGGATGCACCTAGATGGGCTAAAGATGGAAATAGGACATGAGGCTCCTTTATATGGTTTTAGTAATGACCGGTCAAGGTGGTTTGGAACCATCGAATCGCCATCATCTTTCGTAATCGGCTTCAACAGTAGAAATTATTTGCAAATTTTATGTTGTGTATGTATGAGATTCTCGCTTATAATGCTATTTTAGGGAAGGCTTCTACTTTAATTGCTTTATAAGTCGTGACTTCTATTCCTCATTTCAAAATCAAATTTCCTACTACCATGGGGTCGACGAGTGAAGGGGAGACTTGATCTCGCCGTAAGATGTTATAAAATCTTGTGATCACTTCGGAGGGAATATCGAAGGTATGCGTACCATGGCGATAGAGATCGAACCTTCACGGAGAGTAGTTCAACCATTGGTCATGCCACCAAGAAACGGAGAGATAGAGCTCATCCTGCAAGGAGAACAAGATTTTGAAAATAGGTTCGGTCTGCACGGAACCTCTCCACGAACCTCACGGAGCTCCTGCAATGCTACGTTGATATTTTCGCACGGGAGCCTCGTGGATATGCCAGAGTAAGCGGGATATCACCAGCATCTACCGAGGTGAACCCGCCAAAGAAGCTAGTCCGACGAAGAGGAGGATTTTCGCGCCGAACGCCGCCAATAATCGATGAAGAGATTGCAAAATCTGTTGGCGGTGACTTCATTTTCTAGATTGACTACCCACAATGGATGGCGAATCTGGTCTGGTGTCGCAGAAGAAAAATGGTAAATGGCGTAGTCCGCATCGACTACAATCGATCTAAATAAGGCTCATTCAAGGATTTCTACCCTTTACCCCACATCACCAACTAATCGATGCCACTTGGTATGCTTTATTAAGTTTCATGGACGATTCTCCGGATATCATCAAATTTCCATGTGCAAGGAGGATATACCGAAGACGGCATTCATTACGCATCGTTCGGTATATGCCTATAAGAAAATGACTTCCGGCCTCATCAATGCCGGAGCCACATACCAGAGGATGATGAACCATGTTTTCAGATATCAGCTGGGCAGGAATGTGGAGGTGTACGTAGACGACATGATTATCAAAAACATGTTGGTACATAAACATCTGGATGATTTAGAAGAATGCTTTCAGATAATTCGTCACCACAATTTGAGATTGAACCCTACTAAGTGCACCTTCGGTTTAGGGCTGGCAAATTTCTGGGTTATCTTGTCAGTCAGAGAGGAATCGAAGCCAATACTGAGAAGATTCAAGCGATCCTGAACATGAAGACTCCTCAGTCATTTAAAGGTGTTCAACGTCTTACTGGAAGGATTGCAGCTTTAAGGAGGTTCATGTCCAAGTCGGCGGAAAGATGTCTACCGTTCTTTGATACATTGAAAGGGCCAAGAATGCAAAGACGCTTCAATGGACTTCGGAGCGTGAGGACGCCTTTCGAGCATCAAGTCCTACTTATCTTCTACCTTTGTTGGTGAAGCCCGCCTCTTGAACCCCTATATTTGTACTTAGCGGTAGTTAGTTCGTGGCGGTAGGAAGCGCTTTTGGTGCGTGAAGTTGGGGTAAGCAAGACCCGGTTTATTATGTAAGCCGTGTCCTTTGGGATGTCAAACAAGGTACCAACATTAAAAAGTTTGCTTTTTGCTTTAATAACGCTAATCGAAAGCTTAGGCAATACTTCTAGGTAGATTGGTAATAGATATACTGATCACCTTTAAAGAAGATTATGGGCAAACCCGAGGTATCGGGGAGATTAGGCTGCGTGGACGATGGAGTTGTCACAATTTTTCATTGAATATCATCCCCGAACCGCCATCAAAGGGCAAGCTTGGCTGATTTTGTTGTCGAATGCTTTCGTTTTACGTCAAGTCGATGAAGTTGTGGCGGTTTGAAGGATCTGGACAGAGCGATTCGCTTCTTCATGAAAGCGAGTTCGTGGACGCCAGAGTATGCAGATGGGTTCTTCTACCACAGACGCCGCTGGAGCGAGGATTATTCTCGACGAGTCCGGAGGATTCAAGGTACAATGAGCCATCGATTTCGCAGCTTAAAGCGACAAAACAACGGTTTAGAGTATGAGGCAAGATTTCGCGAGATTCGGTTCGACAAAGAGTCTTGAAGTGCAAAAGAATAATCATCTTCATGATTCTCGCTTAGTCGTTAAGTAACTTTCACGGGAATCTGGCTCGAGGCCCAAAATGATCAAATATCTAATGTAATTAAAGGAACAACTTCAAAGATTTCCAATCCTACGAGTTTCAAGGGGTTGAGCGTAATAACAATTCAATTGTCGATGCACTTCTAAAATTAGCCACTACGGATGTTAACGCCTTAGATGGGTCGGTTTATTTAGAAACTTTGCAACATCCTAGTGTCCATTATGAATCAGAATGTAATTAATCGAACCAACTCGCTGGTCGACTCCATATATAGAGTATCCGCAGAGGATGGCGTCTTACCTTCTTGGATCGGATGTTCGCCAAGAAAATCAAGTACAAAGTGCTAATTTTGTTCCGATTGATGGGGATCTGTTCAAGAGCTTTCATCTCCACTATCGAAATGTCGACTCCATCCGAAGTCGAATATGCTTTCTGGGAAGTACATGAAGGTATCTGTGGCGACCATATGGCGGCTAAATCATTAGCCTATAAAGTACTTGACAAGGATACTCTCGCCTACCATCTTCAAAGAAGCGACCGAATCACGCCAAAAGTGCGAGAAGTGTCAACTCATAGTCCGATCCCATCGCCCACCGGAAGAGCTATACTCGATCTTATCTCCTATACCCTTCGCCCCTGGGGTTGATATATCGGGTCCACAACCAAGGCAAAAGGTCAAGTTAGCTTTGTATAGTTCTTTATCGACTATATGACCAAGTGGGTAGAAGCAAAACCACTTAGGTTAATAACGGAACAGAATGCTTGAAATTTTGAAAAGAATCGGTAGATTTCGTTTCGTGGGATTCCTAAGGTGGTAATATCGGACAATGGACGCGGTTTGTGGGATCGAAATTTGAAGCATTTTGAAAGAATGAGGGATTCAAGACGAAGACTTCAAAGGGCTCATCCACAATCGAATGGACAAGTTTAAGTGACCAATAACGCCGCCGAATGGGATCAAAGCGCTTGATTGGACGAAGCCAAGGCGAGATGGCGGAGGAGCTACTTAGCGTGTTATGGGCTTATCGAACTACTCTCAGGGGACTACAACTGGGATTCACCTTTTAGACCGGCCTATGGTAATCGATGCCTTAGTCCAAGTTGAAATTGGATCTCCAAGTCTTGGTCACCCATTCGAGAGATCTACAATGAGGAAGGGCTTAAAGGCCAACCTTGATTTCTTGAGAAATAAGAGAAGCGAATTTTAATCGATCACGGCACTTATCGGCGAAGAGTGGCCAAGCATTATAACAAGGGAGTAAAGTTTGAAGGTTCAAGTAGAAGATTTTATCCTCGGAAGCCAAGCATCTACACCTCGTAATCTGGGAAAGCTGACGCCAAATCGGAAGGACCAGATGAAATCATTGAAGTGCCGGCCGGAACTTATCGATTGAAAGCATTAGATGGGTCGTTAATTAAGAATACTTAGCACTGGGCGAGCTTAGAAAGTACTTTCGATGAGAAATGATGTCGATTACTTTGGAAGTCTATAAATATTTATGTCATCATCAATAAAAGTTCCTTTTTCTCGAACAAATCTTGTCTTCATTCTTTGATCGATCAACGAAGTTAGGAGGTTCGGTGGACTCACCGCCATTCGATGGCGTTTTTTTCGAGTAGTGGTCCTTATGAATTTGTCAGCCCCTTCGTGGTAGGCAAACGTCATCGAAGTTAGGAGGTTCGGGTGGACTCGTTGGCCATTCGATGGCGCCTTTTTTTGGGTGTGGTCCTTATGAGTTTGTCGGCCCTTCGTGGTAGCAAACGTCATTGGTGTTAGGAGGTTCGGTTGGACTCGCGTGACCATTCGATGGCGACCTTTTAATGAGGGTCCTTATCCTTATGAGTTTGTCGCCCTTCGTGGTAGTAAACGTCATTGGTGTTGGGGAGGTTCGTGGACTCACCGACCATTCGATGGCGACCTTTTAAGCAGTGGTCCTTATGAGTTTGTCGTGCCCTTCGTGGTAGGCAAATGTCATTGGTATTAGGAGGTTCTGTGGACTCGTTGGCCATTCGATGGCGACCTCTTCTGGTGGTGCACACACTTAGACCTTACGTGGCCCTTCGTGGTGGTAAAACAAGTGTCATCTTTAAGACGTTGTCGTGCCCTACGTGGTAGGCAATTGTCGACACTTAGACCTTGTCAGGCCCTTCGGTAGGCAAGTGTCATCCTTTAGACTTTGTCGCTCTTCTTCGTGGTAGGCAAATGTCATCTTTTGGTTTTATTAGGCCTTTTTGGGGTAAACAAATTCCTAATGAAGCGATCTGTCTCACACTTGATAACTAATAAGTATCCCTTTACTTTATTACCTAAAATTTTTCTAAGCATTGAGTTCGGGAAGCTTCATTCTTAAACTTCATCTTATCTCATTATATGACATGTTTAGTTGTTACTTAATGTGTTCAAGTTCGACCAATGAAGGAGTTTCATGATCTTTTCACTTAAATAAATATACCAAGTCATAAGGAATGAAGCCATTTTCATTAATATTTAATCTAATTACAATATTGGATAATTTTTATAAATACTATAAATTAAAGACGTAAAAAAAACAAAAACAGAACATCGACCAGCGCCATCTTCGCTAAATCCGAAGAATCGAAAAGGATGGGTCCAAGTTGGTCTGCAGACAAATTTTCCTCGCTACGACTTTCTTGCAAAGCTCGTAACTCTCGAATATATTTTCATTATTTCCCGTTGATTTAAATCTGAGTTCCGATACTCTTCACATATTTGTTTGTTTGAAGGTCGCTTCGCTTTAAAGGAGGTCCAAGGTCCCAAGAGCCTTGAGTTCTCTGATTTCTCTTCGAGTTTAGCTGCTTATTCATGTGATTTAGTCTCTCACGCCTCCAAATTATGGATGGTCTTGGTCGATCTTAACATCGCCTTTTAATTCCTCGATCTTCCATCCTTATCTCGCCTCTCGAACCAAGTCAACATTCATTTTGACGATCTCCCTCGTGTCAGTGTTGTGGTTTGAACTTTTTAGTTCTTCATTGAGGCCTTCACATCTCCTCGCTATCTTAACTCTTTTGAAGACCTTTATTCGTATGAAAGAAGGCATTCACGCTTGAGTCTTCTCTTTATCAAGGCGACTTCGGAAGGCATTCTCCTTCCTCGAGGCCTCTTCCTCGATTCGGCCGAGGACTCCTGACGAAGACGCTCAACACTTTTGTGTTTCAATATTATTTGATCTTTTCGGATATAAGTATGAAGATAAATTCAGAAATAAAGAAGAGACTCATTTACCTTCGCTAGCTTGCCTTGGCCGATGGTAGATCCCTCATTCGAATCGCTCCTCAACCGAAGGATCGCTTCCACGAACAAAGTGTTGCCTGGGCTAAATCGGGGCCACATTGTTGGGGAGGCCATTCTGATTGACTTCCTAGTTGGTTGTCTTGGAGGAGAAGGCGGAGGTTCATCGCGGCTGGTGAGGGGTCCACGTGTATGGTTTTAGAGGGGATCGGGCGGGCCATGTGAGTCGAAGTTGTGCGAAGGTGCGAGGATGCGTTTTTTTTTGATGGAACGAGATGGTTTCATCGTCGATGGATGTTTGTGGATTTAGTCTTGGAAAGAGAACTAGCAATCAAATTGCAAAATAATGCTAAGCGTGTAAAATCGTAGTTTAAAAAAATTTACAAACCATAAACCCGGATCACCTTTTTATGCATATTATTAATTAAACGAAAAGATAAAGAATAAAATCATACCCTTGAAGATCGAGCTTCCTCGTACAAAGTTCACCTCCAATCCTTTTCGCTCAACTTGAATCCACCGGGCTTTGGTTCCTTCCTTCCTTCGATCAACGTTAGCCACCCAAATGTTTGGCCTCTGAGGTGATCCACCAAGGAAGAATAAAATTCAAGAAGATGGGTGTTATGGCTAACCCTAGTTTTCTATCTCTATAGAAAAAGGCATACCCCAACAACTTGGAATTATTACGTACTTTGTTAAAGTCAACTTACCCATACCACCCATAATAAGACTCCTCTTATTTATGTATGTAAGCAACCCATCTTAACAATTAAGGAATTGATTTTATTTAATTAATTAAATTCTTTTAATTAATTAATCTCCCTAATCTTATTAGGGATAATTAATTAAACTCCTTTAACTAATTTTCCTTCCTAATCCAATTAGGAATATTTGAGAGTACTTATATTAAATTAATTCCTAAACTCTTTTAGAAATTAAAATAATAATAATTGTAATAATATTAATAAGACTCTCTTATTAATTTATATTTAATATTTCTAAAATATTAAATAATAAATATTAAGCTATTTAATTTATTCTATCACCATAGATTAAATTAAATATACATAACATATTATTACGATTATGCCATTAACTTCTTAAATAATTATTCTTCCTTTTATGGTGTGACCCTTTAGGTTCTCCATATTAAACCTATTGTGAATAAATCAATTAGAATAATTCTAATCTTATTTAAATAAATAAATTAAATAATTAATTTATTTAAATAAATAATATTTATTCTACAATAGGGATAAGCCTCCCAATGATCAACGACTTTTCGTATAATATAGATTTCAACATTAATCATTAAAGAACCTTTGAGTAAATAGTTACCGTCTAATTCAATCCTTCCACCATACAATGTCCCAATTAAATATAAGACATGGAATTACCGTCAAGTCTTATTTTATTTAATTATATGTATTTCGATCCTTAAATGCACAACTCAAATAATGCAAATTAGAAACTCCTTTCTAATTTCATTCGCTTTGCCAAGGACTACTGGGTTGTCATTTATCGAATCACATAGACATTTCTCTTTTTTTATAAGTGGTAGATTCTTTATCGATCATACATTATCTCCATGTACAACTTATTATACCCAAGCATACCCTTTGATATACCCTAAGGGTCTTAAGAATAAGTCAAAGTATAACTCATCATACACAAGATACTATGATGATCTCAAGTCCAAGGATTACTTGTACTACTATCACTACAGAATTCCTATCGACAGCAAATAAAACTCCATTAGGTATTCCTTAACGAGCCAATGCTCAATGTGAACTTATTCTCCAATAAGCACCTACATACTTGCTTTTAGTGTCTCCACACAAATGATCATGAGATCAATCATCCTCATCCAATGAGCAAGTTAGCAACGATGTACCAATCTATCCCATTCACTAATCCCCAATTTAGTAATCCAATGATTGGGAACTATTTTAGTTTTAAGCTTTCTAAGAATTTAGATCTCATTAGAATGATCATCATCATTATTCTAAAAGCATTGCTTAAAACTATGGGTTTATCACATATTATAAAACAAAGATCACGTAGATAATTAAAAGCCTTTAATAAATTAATACTTTTTATTAATAAATGAATAAGATTGTTACAAAGTATATGCTTTATCATCAAACATGATTGGCTTGTGTGCATACTACTTTCAATCTCCCACTTGCACTAAAGCCAATCGTCATGGTATCTTATACTCTTCTTCTCTAAGTGACGATTATCCTGCTGTTGGATAAGCTTTAGTTAATGGATATGTAATGTTGTTCATGAGAGTCCACTATCTCTATAGTGATTTCCCATCTTTCAATGATTCTAATAATCAAATGAAAGTGCCACAACACATGTTTAGATCCAAGATGAGACTTAGGAACTATTCCTAGTTCTGTAATGAACTTTTAATCCAAACAATCAACTTGCAGCTTCATTTATAGCTATATACTTTGTCTTTATCACTAAACCAGCAACTCTTTCATTGTTTGGAACCTTTCCAATTCACTGCACCACTATTCAAGATAACGCTTTACCTTAGAGTGGATTTTTCGTCATCTTCTGTCATCTGAAAAACTTGAGTCCATTAAGCCCTCTAGTTTTAATTTAGACCCCACCATGAATATGATCACATCTTTAGTGCCTATAAGCACTTTAAGATATTTTTCACCGACTTCATAGTGAACTTCTCAATAATATGACCCATCAACATCGTGTCTCGTGACATTTCATTGCATACATGATTGTCACTCATGCGACCTCTCTTTTCGAGTCCGTGGGGACTATTAAGAGAGATACACTCCATAGCTCATCAACATGAGACATCTCTTGAGTTTGCCATGCTAAACGACTTTTAAAGATCAAATGAATATACGCCTTGGGTTAAGTCGAGCATCCTCTTAAATCTATCTATATAGATTTATATCCCCAATTAAGATACTCTTCCAAATCATTCATGGAGGAATGTTTAGACAACTTTATCTTTACCGATCAGAAGCATTGGTATGTCATTCCTTATCCGTAGTATATCAACATGTAATACTAGGAATGTCACGATGCTCCCATCACCCTTTTGTACACACTAGGTTCATTCTTATTTTTGATAAAATCAAACTCTTTTGATTTGTTTCATCAAAACGAATGTTCCATTTTGAGAATATTGCTTCAATCAATTTCTCCGAGTGTTCACAACTCTTAACTCATCGTATGTAATCGGATCATCATCTTCTATGATCATCATCATCATCTATGATGAATCCATACCTCCTAGGTATCTTCTTGGTACTATTCCGATTTACGATTCGGTTGTGGTACAATAGAGTTATCTACAGTGTTCCTCTTATTTGACTTATAGTGTTTTGTGGTTCTTGAATTTTTTCAAGATCTATTATCCTCCCTAGCCCTTTCAATGATAAACACCTTTATCTTAGAAGCGCCAGTATTTCGTAAAAAAACACCTTTTGCTAAGTAGGATTATAGAACATATACCCTAAACTTACTTTAGGATGTCCCACAAATCAGACATGTCAAATCTTGTCCCAAGCTTATCCTTTGAAACTTTTTCACATAAGTTGACAACCCTTTATCTTAACATACTTAAGATTAGAATCCTCCCATCCATAACTTTTATGGAGTCTTGGGGCGGATTTTGAGGTTACCTTTTCGTAGATATGCGACCATTTCTAGACATGATCCTGTAAGGATTCCGAAATGCTCAGTAAAATCATTATGGACCGCACTATGTCCAATAAGGTACAATTTTTCCTTTCGGATACATCAATCAATTATTACGTATCGTGAGGTGTCCATTATGAGAAAAACCATTTGAGATGATCTAGAAACTTATTGCACAAGTATTTATTCCTTGATCTAATCAAAGAATCTTAATACTTTGCCAATTTGTTTCACTTCAATTCTTTGAACCTTTCAAATAATTCACACTTGTATTTCAACAAATACATATATTCAACTCTTTGAATGATCATCTCTTTTTCTTATACTAATTTGTTCAATATGCAAAATTATTTTCATGTAAGTCAAGTATACAAAATTTATTAAGTAATATTCCAGATTTATACAAAACATTATTATTATAAATAGAAACAACAATTGTTCTTAATTATAATACCAAAGATTTCATTGTCCAACAATAAAATGGAAATAATATTTTTAACAAGAACTCGGAATACAATAACAACTTATCGACTTAATAGACTTTCCCATGAGGCATTGCTAAACTATAAGTTTCTATAGCTAATCAAAGAACCTTTGCTTCATTTTCCACACATAGATTACTTATCTTTGTTTAAATTTCTACTTCTACTTGGTCCCTTCATAAATCTATATTTATGATAACCAAAGCTCGGTATCCAATACCCAAGTAGAACCTCGACTTAAAGAAAAATTTATTTCAATCATGAACAAAAAGCTGTATTATGAAATCAAACTTCACTAAGCTTCTTTTGGTTAGCCTCTCGCAAGATGCTTCTCGCAGCTTTCTTTCCAAAGGTCCAAAGCTTATTGCGGTGGAAGCAAACTTTTTATCCATATCGCTTTTGTTCTTATTATCCTTTGTTTATGCCTTTCTATTTACCTTCTTTGAATTTTTCTTCTTTTCGGAAGATCCTTTGGCCCCTACCAAGTAAGACTTGATCTTTCTTGGTTGGAAAGTGACTCTCAACATTTTTCAATATGTTAAGCAAATCAATGAGGCCGATATCTAGCTTGTTCATATAAAAATTCACAACAATTGTGAAAGGAGTCCTGGAGTGAGTGCAATATCAAATCTTGGCTCAACTCTCCATCCACGACAAAACCATTATCTAATTATTCAATCAAATTGATCATGTTTAGAACTATTTGTCTCATATATATAGTGCCATTGGCCATTCTAGATCGGAAGAGCTCCTTAGATATCTCGATATCTATCAGTCCTCATTTCCCTCACCATCAACTACTTGATGTGCGGAATATAGTAGAAGAAGATCCATAGTTTCACGTCGACACTGAAGCTCGTTCTTTCATGGATGCGAGCATGATGCATCGAGCCAACTGTGCATCATCTTTACCACTTTCTAAAAGTAGCAATCTCTTCCTCGAGGCATTGTTTGCAACCATTGCGAGGGATAGGCGATATGGACATAAGATAGCTTTTCAAATGCATGAGAACTATTCTCAAATTCCTTAATCAATCCGCTTTAATTCTATTCCGATTAATTTAGCATCTAATATGCTTCGCAGATGATAGTAATTTTAGACATTGTAAAATTCTCGTAAATGAATTTGTAATTAACAACATTTTAACATACATTCTATTATTAATTACCAAAATAAATTAGGTCTTGTTTTAAATTGGTATCTCCCACTATTTTCTTCTTCAACTATATTACCTCACTTATATAGTTCGGCAAAAAAATCTAATTAAAGATTTGCTAGTGAGAATAAGGATCCCATTTCAAATGTATATAGCCTTGTGGTGACACAACAAACTATATATAAATAAATAGGTAGACAACTTTTGTCAATTACATCAACTATGTAACTCCTTGTATTTTGCCTCTTAGATTATTTTGATCAAGTGGTGGCATATCCGAATCAAAATTATCCAAGTTAAGTCCAACTAGCACTCCATATATTCAAAAAGAAAAATATCATCCTTGTGGTGACACAACAAAACAATATTGTTCAATTTTCTTTATAAGCATCAAATGTGATAAATTAACATCTTAAATACTTAATACTTGCCTTGTGGTGACACAACAAACTCATATTAAATATTTAATACTCTATTAATTTTATCATGTTAGAAAGGCGACGCTCGATATTCCAAATATCTTTGAACGCTTAGGACTTAATATAAAAATTGAGGGTTTTGTCAAAAATTTTCCGTGTTTCTCTTTTTCTTGCCCCTTGTGGTTTTGATCGAGAGTCACCAAAGCCACAGCGATTGTTGCCTCTCTTGCCCTTCCATGTAACCGCTCGCATGGTTAGTGGGCAATGTCACGATTCCTCCCAAGTCTTGTGCAAAAGATGAGAGGGTCGCGAAGGAATCACAAGCCTTGGTGATGAGGTGGGGCTTGAAAGAATCCAAGGCACCATTGTCGCAAATGCTGACTAAGTTCTTTTCTTCAATCGGTTCTGCGCACTTCTGTGCCTGGGCCCTGAACCTGTCAACATAATCTGACAACTCCTCATTCGATTTACCTTGAACCGCATAAGCTCCACGATGGTTACCTGTTTCGCACATAGAAAATTTCTTAAAAATTATAATTTTAAGTCATCCCAATCATGGATCGACCCTTCTCCAAATTGTAGTACCAACTAAAGGCACTATCCGTCAAAAGTCTTGTTGAATTCTCGCATCAACAAGTTGTGGTTGTTCACTTCATTCATATCCGAGCCACGGAGACATCGACTCTACAAACCTGGCAATATGTTCCCTAGCATTTCCTTTTTCCCGTTGTATTTTGGAAATCATGGGTGCTCAATATACCCCAGTTGGGTAAGGTTGCCTCCGAATGTGTGCGGGTAAGGAGGAGTAAAGTCCAACTCCGAGGGTCGAGATGTTCTGTCACGCAAGTTGATTGATCACGTCAATCATATCATCCTTCGCCACATACTGGGCTTGTAGTATGAACTCTCCGGGGTGTTGTGATATATATCGCGCATCAATCTGTGTATGGTAGAGAAATTGGTTGATGAACACTTGTATCATGAACAAATACCGCACTTTGGTGGAACTTCTTTGGCTCATTCACCGGACATTGCTTGGAATGGTTGGCATTTGCACTGTGAAAATGATGGAATAATAGTTTGAGATGATGTTTGCTGAGGTTAGCTTGCTTCCATCCTAGGTTGTGGCACGCCACCACCGCTCGGGCTTCCAAGTTGATTATTGGAACCAATTGACTTCCCGCTAATGGAGGTACAATGATGGTTCTCTTTGTTGTTGCTACCATTATTGTTGTCTTCCACACCTTCTCGTTCCCCATGCAAACTTCCCAGGAACATGGCCTTGAAAGTGGGAATCAGATCAATCGGGCATGGAAATTCCCATCTCCTCTTGCTTCCTCTCGCATTTCGAAGATCATGGCCATCGCTCATTCTTTGCCCTTCTCGTGCTTCCTTCAATGCCTTGAGCATCTCCCGCAACATCATTTCGTCAGTCTCCACCGCATCCTCGCTTTTTCCTTTTCTGCGTTGGTTTGTTGTTGATTGGCCATATATGGAGATGTCGAACTTCCTTCAAGCGTCTTCAATAAGTGGTTGGTCAAAATTCAGGTTTCCGCCTTGAAAGCTTGAGTGGCTTGCCTTGGAACTGGATCCGGTGAGGTAATCTTTGTTTGTTGGCGAAGCTCTTCCTGTAGTTCTCCCACTTCGAGTTGTGGGCATACCCTTCACGAATTCTACACCTCCCCAAAGAGAGTCGTAAAGAAATGTGGGCAAATCGTACCTTCTTGCTAGGTTAGGGTTTCGTGTTGGGCGAGGAGGAGAAATCCAATCAAAAAGTACTAAATTGATTGATTGATCAAGAGGGAGAGAACGACAATGGTGGGCGATTATCTAACGACGCTGCGTGATGAACCCTAGAATCCGGGGACCGTGTTAGGTAACAGGATTCCAAGAGCCTTCTTGAGTCCTTCAAGTTGAGAGAATGTCCAAACCCTTTGGTGCTTTTAGGTGGAATCTCCAAGCCTTTAAGTCACCAAAAGGGTCCTTTGATCTTCCAAGAGTCCAAGTCTTTCGCTCTCCGTGAGAAGTCCCTTTTCCAAATGGAATGGAAGGGGTATTTATAGGGTTTTCTAGAAAGTAGTCATGCATGCGAAAGGCACACGCCTTTGGGAAATTCCAAATACCCTTTAGTCCTTCGAGTAATGCCCATATTGCCTCTCCTCCTTCTAGCCACCAATCCAATCCTCAATCAATTCCCAAAGCGAAAACCTCCACTAGTCTTCTTTTCCTCGGGACACGTGGAGGCTTTTCGCAGTCTCGCACATTTATTTCGACTTTTCCGCCTTTATTTCATTAGGTTATCGAACCCTAATTTGCACCCTTAATGAAGCCGTGGAACCCTAATCATGCGATTCAATTCAATTAGGTCATGTGAACCCTAATTTGTACATGGACTCACATTTGCCCCTCAAGACGTAAATCACGCGCCTGAGATGGTGATCGTGGCAAATTTCTTCAAGTCTTTGAGTCATGTTTCAAATTTTTGAACAATGTCATGAGCTCGATCTCGTAAGTCCTCGAAAACAAAAAATTCTTGGAGAAGGACCCTTAGGGTAGCTCACCCACGAAATATTAAAATCTTCTCCAAATCTCGCACAATCTTTGTTTCCTTAAAATATATATATATATATATATATATATATATATATATATATATATATATATATATATACGTAACGCAAATTTAAAGTCATGGTGTCAAATTTGCTAGCCAGATGTTGTTTATACCCTACCCATGAACCTAAAAATATATTGATTATGCTAAAAATTCATTTAGAATTAGTGAATTGAAGGCAATGGCAATTCATGTTAAACATAAGTAAAATCTTATTTTATTTTGAGAAATAAAATAAAATCTTTATTCATGTAAAATCAAATCATTCATATTTTGGAAACAAAATCAAATCATTCATAATCAAATCATTTCTATTTTTATATATTTATAGAATAAAATTAGGAAGGAGTTTGAAAAATATTTTCAAAAAATTGAGAAATATTTTTTAAATAGGAATAATTTAAAATAATAATAATAATACTAATATTATTATTTTAAATGCAAAATCTTTTTCCCTTAATTAGTGATATCGTGTAGTATTCAATCACGATGATTGAGAGAAATTGATTCCACTAAATAAGTAAGCAATTGATTTTACTGGACAAGTTTCTCTCTCTCTTCTTTTTTTTTTAGAGAAAGAAGACGCATGGAAAAATAAAAACTGAAGAGTAGAAAAGTAATTGCAGAGAAGTGGATCAGTGGTGACCGTGCAGCTTCTTGAAAGGTAAACAAATGATTACCGCCTGAAAAAATTGAAGAATAGAAAAGCAAGCATAATGTGTTTTCTGAAAAAAATAAAAATATTTTAACTAAAAAGTAGAAAAGCAAGCCATAATGGCTTCCACGTTCTCTATATATATATATATATGTGTGTGTGTGTGTGTGTGTGTGTGTGTGTGTGTGTGTCAGTAGCATCCTTCCATTTATGACTTGATTGTCTTCCATGTTCTTTATTTATATATGTATATATATAGATATAGGACAAAACAATTCACTGCATCTTGATTTTTCAAAACATGCCACGAAATTTTTCGAATTGATTTTTTTTTTTTTTTTTTTTGTCAAAACATGCCACGAATTTTTTCGAAATGAATTTTTTTTTTCGCCATAATAGTTTTATTATTTATAGGAATTAGACGAAGTTCTCTTCCCTTTTATGATATTGTACTTTTAATATCTAGTGCATAATAATAATAATTTCTAGTCACTATAATATGTTCTTACTTCCACATCAATCTCGCCAACTCAAGGAGGATATATATAGAAGTGCTTTCAAAGCCACTTGATCCGGCCTCTTCAAATCATTGCATAAAGATGTTTACTTGTTCGCCACTTGAACATTTGAAGCAGTCCCTCCTTAGTATCACTTTGATCTTGACTTTAGTTGAGATGCAACAAATTTGTCAAGGACTCGCTAATCCACCACTGATCCATCGCTTGCTTTCAATATTGTTATTACCATAAACCGCGTTAATATTTAGGGCTTGGTTGCTTTCTTGCATATGTCTTCTTCTTGTGTGAGTGTTGATGATTTGCTCAAATCCATATGGAGTTACTTGAATTGCGACTTTGCACTTCCTGCTGATAATTGTGGAACTTTCAGAATTTCTAAGTGTGGAAGTTGGAGGAATCTTTCATGAGGCCTATTGTAAGCAATATTCATATGTTCTTCTAAATTTGAAGCTTTGCAATATCAGAAGGTCTATAACTCTGGATATTTGAATGTCATGTTGGTAATAGTCTGATTTGGAAATTTAATTGTTCATCGTTGGATGGTCCATGCAGAGACCTCGTTTGGTTGATGCTTCGTGATTACTTCTTCTATTTATTTTCTTTTCAGGTAATAAAAAAAAAAATACCGCAACGAGGAAGCATCTATTCCGGGCCATTTCACCTTAACAAGATCTTGGCTCGGATAATCTCGAAAGCAATACCGCAAAGAGGAAGCTTCTATTCCGGGCCATTTCACCTTAACAAGGTTCTTGGCTCGAATATTTTCAAAGAAAAGGGAACACTGCAAGGAGGAAGGATCTATTCCGAGCCATTTCACCTTAACAAGGTCATTGGCTCGGATATTCTGGAAGAAAGGAACACCGCAAGGAGGAAGGATCTATTCCGAGCCATTTCACCTTAACAAGGTCATTGGCTCGGATATTCTGGAAGAAAGGAACACCGCAAGGAGGAGGAATTTATTCCGAGCCATTTCCCCTTAACAAGGTCCTTGGCTCGGATATTTTGAAAGAAAGGACAACCCCAAGAGGAGAAGAATTTATTCCAGCCATTTCACCTTAACAAGGTCATTGGCTCGGATATTTTTGAAAGAAAGACAACATCGCAAGGAGAAAGAATTTATTCCGAGCCATTTCACCTTAACAAGGATCTTAGTTCTGGATGTTCCGTGAAGTAGCATTCATTCCAATCAGTTGATTCGACGAGTAAGGAGAAGTTAAATGTAAGAGGGGAGAGCTCCTTAGGTGTCTAAATCCTACGGGTCAACCTTTAGGGGAACCAACCTAATGGCCTCCTTTTTCACATTTCCCCGTTCTTCTTTTACCCTTTTTATTTGAATGGCTCCTAATGCTTGTGCTCTTTTTCTTCTTTCAGGTGTTCGTGATCTTCCTTTTCGAATCCAAGGTGTCCGTGATCTTCCTTTCCCAAATCCAATCTTCTTATTTAAGTTTCATACCCTCTCTCTTGTTATGGTAAGCACTTAATTTCAAATGCTCATTCACTTTCTTTCCTTGTTTCTAGAATTCTCATGTTATATTTTCTTGTTGCAGGCTAACTCCAGTGAACGTTCCACAGACCCGAAATGTGACGCCCCCAAAATTAGGTTTACGTCACCCATCTTGGGTCGCCACTTACATGGTACATAAATTCAAATACGACTTACTAATATAACTGCTGTATAATACGACGACATAAACTGTGAGTTTGAATACAAATATTGTCTACTAGATATTATACAAACTCAAAAGGAGTCCTCATTACAACTATTATCACACTATTTCACGTAATAGTGAGGACTACTAATGCTATCCTCTCGACCATTACTTACGCTCCCCGACTCGTCTCCAAATTATGTTCACATTTCCCAAGAGAATAAAGGAAAGAAAGGGTGAGCTCAACTAGCCCAAGAAGAAATATTATGACTAAGATAATGCGTAATAAATTATCATTAGCCTTCAACAATGTTAAACCGATAAAATACAATAGACAACCGCTTTAATCTGCAGCTTAATAAGCAATCCATTAAAAGAGTCAAGTAGAGAATAAAGTCTACTATCTTTTAGGTTTTAAAAGGTTTTCATCAATTTTTATCATTTGAGACTTAGCTTAATAAATAAACCACCACATCTAATCATCCCCGCATTACTTGGCCAAGGATTTTCATCAAATTATCAATGGTCATGATCTTACCGAATCACCCTTGGTCATAATGATACCAAAAACTATCCATCACCGTGCATTACAGTGCCACCGAGGACTTTTGTCACATCATTTATATCAAGTCACGATTATACCGAATGATCCCCGATCATAATCATACTAAGTTCATCTATGCACGTAAGCCAAAAGATAACATAATATAACATGAGGATGATGACAATGACATAGTAATTCAATAAAACAAGTTCAAGAATTATTTAATCCATGAATTATTAACGTCCAAATTGTCAACACGATCTCGTTTTAGTGAGTAAAATTCAAGAATGATCTCAAGAATATTTTCATGAAAGATATTGGATGAAACGCAAATATCAAGGATATTCTACTAATTTCATGGAGTATAGAAGTCAAAGTTTTAACCAACCGGGTATAATAAAGAATGGAATAATGAAGAAATCACCATGCATGCGGTATTGTGATAGATAAGTTATTCCAATGTAATAATAATAACGGAACCGTGTCGTGTGAAATTCACAAAGCGGGATGTTCCAACGAATAATAAAGATGGAACCAGATCCGGTATAAAACACACGATAGGATATTCCAACGAGAATGATAAAGATTTTAACCAGTCCGGTGTAAAAACACATGCATGGATGTTCCAACAGAATAATAAAAAGCGGAACCGGTCCTAGTAAAACACATGCATGTGATGTTCCAATGTAATAATAGAAGAATGTCACCAAGTATAGGTAAACCGCATATACAAAGTTATTCCAATGTAGAATAATAAGCAACGGAATAACATAAGGATTTCACCAAGTATAGGGTATGCCACAGATACGAGTTATGTATAGGGTATGCCACTTTTTACAAAGTTATTCCAACGTAATAATAATGAATGGAATAATGTAAGTTCTCTTCAAGAAGAAAGAATAACACCCTTACCGTAAAAAAGAACTCAAATATAGAAATAGTGAAGTAGCAGAATACTCTTCTTTCTTTCTATAATTTTCTTTATATACTTCTCTCTATAATTTTCTCTACAGAGTTTCAATGAATTAAGTAAGAAAATAATGAAGGAATGAGCTTCTATTTATAGGAAAATGGAATGCATAAGAATTAATCCATGAAACGGTCCAGATTGATTTACTTTAATCGACGGTCCCATATTTAAAGAAAAATCTTTTAAATAAAATATAATATATTCTATTTATATAAAAACATTTTACTATGCAAACACTATGCAATACTATGCAAAAACACTATGCAACACTATGCATAATAAAATATAATATATTCTATTTATAGAATAACTTTAATAAAGTATTCTATTTTATATAAAAAAGATGTGTTTCGCTTTTATTACGTTAATAATACTGAATAAAACAAAGCGTCATTATCGTTATAATAATTCATATTATTAATCGACAATAATGGAATCAAACCGAGTGACTTCTCACATAAAGATCAATAATCAATACCGCGTGCTTTCTTATGCAACCACACGACATCTTGCACTTTTACTACCGAAGTAGTTCAACAAGAACCACTTGTAAAACTTCCGCCGTTATTTCAATAAAATATTTTTTGTCGCTTTCTCAATCCGACAATAATTTACATTATGGGGTCCACCAATGATTGAGTCATTGTACGAATATTCCCTCTTCAATCGAATATTCCCCACCAATCGAATATAATATAACCACTTGCATACTTTGCAAAATTTATAAATATTACCCACAACTATAATATTATCTCAAATTCACACCATAATATAAAAATTATTTTGACAAAATTTAAATCTTTATTGATAAAATCTGGGTTTTACATTAAAAACTACTAAGGAGGTTCCTTTCATCACGATCGGGAAAGGCTCCTTTTATGGGTCTTCCGATGTTTTCTTGGAGCAAGTGAAGAATTATGATCGTCTGACCTTTCCTCCTCCCGAGAAAGTAGGCTTATTTCTATATCTTACGGCTTACATGTAAGTTTAGACAAATTTTCCTCGCTCCGCTCGCATTCCTCGTATGTGTATAAAAACAGAATACCCCTACAGATCCCATTCATTTCATATCCGACTCATCCAATCGCCTTCGAGGGTGGCAACATTGGACCGACGAGGTTCTCGCAAATTCGATTATGTGGATATACCAAGAGGGTGAGCATTTTGCGTTGCCAGATTCAATTATCGCAGGATCTTCGTGATCCCATGGGGACCAAGATGCTCTTACTGCCTTGATTTCACGCCTGGTGTTCTTCCACATGTACATTTGTCACTGCTTGGGGGGAGTTCACCCCAACTCTAGAGGACGTTTATGCCATTTACCAGTAATCTTTTTATTTTTATTTTTATTTTTTTTATTTCGTTCATATTTTTTTTATTTTTTTATTTATTTTTATTATATTTATATATTTTGTATTTTTTATTTTATTTTATTTTATTTTTATTTTTTTATTTTTAGAGTATGAACTCATTCTAGATTATATCTTGTAGCCTTCCTGCTGTTGCATCGGCTTCCTGTAGCATATCTAGCTTGTCTCCTAGAGATGTTAAGTACATTGCTTATTTAACAGAAGCTTCCAAGCGAGCTCCCAATTATATCTCGCAATTTCAGGGTGACATGTTCCTCCCAAACTTTAAGACTTCTAATCGGCAAAAGAATTCCTGATTATCTTGGGTGCGCTACTTCTTCAGGGATTACCGAATTTGGACACGAAAAATTATATCTATTACTACTGTCTTACAATTTTAATTAAATCAATGTCCTATAGTTGTGCACAAATGGGACGGCATGTATACATCACTTTCATAAAAATTCAGTATTTATATATATATATATATATATATATATATATATATATATATGTTCATGAGCGGTTAATATCGATTGACCGACATTCAAAAGGTTAATTTTACAAACTAATTAAACACATGCAACTATTAATTAACATGCACTAATATTCGATCTAAGCGCCAAATCGGATACTATCGTTATGAATATTATAAGTACGATAATTATGTGTTATGCATTATACTATAAATTGCGTACGTTTTTTGTATTCTGGTTTCATATGTATAATGTATCCATGATGATGGTAAACGTATATTCAAAGTACTCCATACTAACTAGTAGTTGCAATTAATCAGCAAGCATGATATGCGACATGCCGTCCCCCACCATGCATCTCTCTCTCTCTCTCTCTCTCTCTCTCTCTCTCTCTCTCTCTCTATATATATATATATATATATATATATATATATCCATGCATCGTTTTTCATGAATTATCCAAACAAGTTGATAATTCAGCTAGACTAGACTTGTAGTGTTAGCAAGAAGTGGTGAATGAGCGGAAGAAAATTTAAATCACGCGTGACATCTGTGGGGTATATACCAATGTTACGTTTAATACATGTGGCTTCGATCATCTTTTTCATATATATGCTGCATTAATATGTAACCAGTGAGGTATATATATAAGGAGTGAGATATAATTTATTCATGTAATTAGACAACTAACTAATCCAAATAAAATTGGATGTAAGATATAGTTTCAAGAAAAATGAAACATATGCACACATTGTACGAGGAGTAATGTAACTAGCTAGAAATTAGCCTTCCAAAATAAAGAATTAGCTAAGGGAAATTGGGTGGAACATGAATAGTACTGGGCAAGTACACTTGTTCCTATAGAAAATTAAGAATGATATGGGTGCTTTCATAGAAATAATGTTTGTCCTGTAAATATATAGTAGTGGGCAAGTACTAGTTGTTCATGTTCCTATAAATAATTAACATCACTTGAAAATTAGGACAACTTGGCCACTTATTTGAGAATCGATTCTTCTCCACATGCAAGGAGAGATCAGGAAAAAGAAGAAGATTTTTTTAGGATGTGGTAACTGGTACGTACGTAGCACAGCTGACAGCACAATCATACACGTACGTATTTGCATGAAATGAAAGTTCACATAGCTTGTCTGGTATATTTTTAGTAACAATTACTACCATTCACTTCCATTTACCGCTCGCTCAATATATATATTTATATTCTGGAATTTTCAGACGACTTGGAGTTTGCTATATATTCAACTTAATTAGTTGATTAATTATCGTATTCTCAAGTTAATTAATTATATTGTCAATCACGTACGTATTAACCTACGTACATAATTAATTTGTTGAAAAGAATACTTAAGATTGAAATATATGTGACGACCTTAATTTGTGATATATCTTAGAAAATTTGTATGCTAAGAAGAATTCAAGATCAGCTAGCAGATTTGACTCCATTGATTTGTAGCTAGTTTGGTCCAACATATATATTCTTTATTGCGTACGTATTGTAGATTCGCCGCATAAGTGTGGCAATTGCGATTTGTGGGTGCATTGACAAATTAAAGAGACCTTTCATACTTTCAGATCTGTTTCTGTCTTTACCTGTCGGCATATATATGAGGATCATTAAAGAAATTATTAATTGGATTTTGACGCAAACGTACGTAAAAAAGCACCGATGATCAACTATATATATATATATAGAAGAGATCAATCAAGATATATCTTTATCTTCTTCGTCTTCTTCATTTTCCTTTTAAGCGACGGTTTTGATTATATAATAGGCGTCATACTTTTAGCGACAGACTGACATATAACGTCATTTAAAAGTATGTATAACAACAGATGATCAAAACCGTCATTAAAAAGTGGTAAGACGTGCTGATAGATAAGTAAGTATCTGACTGATCCGAATCAGATATATATATATATATATATATATATATATATATATATATATATATATAGAAAGAGAGAGAGATATTTAGTTAATTTAATTTATGAATGTATCTATTTGTAACAAAAATTTGTGACTAAATATATAATTTTCCTAAATTATATGATTGATACTTTCTAGAAATATATATAGACTAGTTGTGCATGCAGTTTAGGAAGAAACTTCAACAGCTAGATCGAGGAAGTAAGAAATTTTCATGTGATGGACATGGAGTAGTATTCTTTTCATTTCAAATGAATTGGGAGAGTTTTGATTGTTTGTGTAATGTCTATTATATTCTCTCATATATATCATATTTTAACTCATTTTAAATTTAAATCATAAAATAAAAATTCTTTAATTCTTTTAAAATAAAGACGATCCTAATTCGCTGGACATGCGACCGATCAATGCATGTCTAGTGTATCGCTTTTCGTAAAAGCTGACTTTTACATTAGAAAGTGTTCCATTATCTTCATTTTTTTTTATTTTTTTTTATTTTTGGATTTTGGTTCAAGGTTTTATATATGCGAGTTCTAGGTTTTATATATGCTGCATGTTACGACCGATCAATGCATGCTGCATGTTTTTTTAATTTTGAAACAAAAATCTAGTAGTTTGATATAAAAGGAAAAAGAAAAAAACTAGCAATAATTCTTTTTTATTAATACATATTTTGATACTTGCACATATATCTAACAGTACACGTACACTTTAATAATAATAAGTTTAAATTAAGCTTCAATAGGTAAAAAAAAGGGTATTGCATATACTAAACAATAGATTTATGAGAGAAATCTTCAATCAATCACTTAATTATAATGTGAAACGTGGGTTTTAAGTTAATTATCTCTAATGTCATTGATGGACAACAAGTTTACGATATACTCTCTCCGATTCAGAATTATAAATATATTTTAATTCTTTTAGTTAATTTGGAGAATCTAAAATTCAAAATTGCTAGTTAATTTATTTGATTTTGCTACTAACTGATATATTTGTTATTTTGATATCAATTCTAAAATTTGAATTTCGCAAGTTGTCTTAATAGTGAAATTATATCTTTAATTTTAAAATATAAATCGGGAATTACACGCATGCCCCCAACATTAGGTTCTTAGCTACGAGTAATTAGGTTCTTAGCTAGATTGTCTAATTAATTGTTATAGTACCATGTATTGTCGTAATACTAATTACTTAATTATGGAGTATTATTATATTTCTAGGCATGTAATTAGGGTTTCCATATATAATTACATATGTTGGTTAATTACGGAGTAATAATTAACAACATACCACTAGTATCATAGTATATTTCTAACCCTTCCCTTGTGGATATTATGTGGAGTAGTAACTAGGAACTCAAAATTCATGCGCAGAACTTTATGTTGACTATTGTGTTTTAAGAGTTGAAATAATTAAGAATGTTAATTACAAGATATAATGTTTTGCTAATACACTAGACAGAATCCACGTACATGAGGTCAAATATTGAAGCCTGCCTCTCTCTGGGCAAACATAAAGATTAATTAGTGCCCTAGTTAGTACTAGCTATATATATATATAGCACCCAAGTGGTTAGTGGAGCCTCAACTCCTACCGCAGCAAACCCAAACCATTCATAAAATTTAAATAAGATAAGGAAAACAAAAAGGAAAGATTACTAAGTCACATAATAAACATTTTTTATAATTTGGAATTAAATAATAAAAACAATTTTATTATTTTTTAAATAATAAACATTTTTTGACTAAGGCATAAAAAACATTATTTCTGACCTCCTAATCCTAATCGATCCGCATAATCTGCAATTGATTCTTTAATCTTATGATTAATGTAGCTAGGTGTCGTAGGCCTCTAATCAATTTATGAACCAGCGGAGCGGGTGAGACGAGACTACTGGTGTCCCTCTTCGTAGAATAGAGTAGAGTAGGGCACATCTACTTTTCTCCCTATATATGTAAAGATTCTTATTTACACACACACACACACACACACACATATATATATATATATATATATATATATATATATATATATAGGATCAGATCAGTCATCTGCATTTATCTTCTCTTACTCACCCTTTCACCTCTCTTGGCTGACGGTTTTGAATTCATACAACCGTCAATCATACTTTTAATGACGCTATATGTCAAAATCGTCGTTGAGGCGGCGGTTGTATATACCTAAACCGTCAGCCAAAGGGGATGAACACGGGTGAGTAAGATAAGGGGTATGCACTTGATCCTTGCTCTATATATATATATATATATATAGTCTTCTTCTCCCGTGAACAAAAAAATAAACTAAAAACGAACTGACTATAACTATAATTTTTTGAGATATAGTGATGGCTTTATATATATATATATATATATATATATATATATATATATATATATATATATATAGAGCCCTTCCATAAGAATCCTGTTATATGGGTGTCTTCGCTGCAACACCCCTTTTTGACCGCTGATAAATTTATTGGAAGGCCGAGATTGAAACATAAATATACCCAAATTAAATAACTTGTAGAATTTACTTTTATTTTAATATGAGGACCCCACCATAGTCAACATGTTGTCATTTGTTTAACTAAAACCAACTTTAATATTAATAATACAACTTTAAGAATACAGTTTGTACCGTAACAAACATATAAAAAAAAAAAAAAATTTAAACCGTAATAAGCTCTTACTACTTAAAAAAAAAAAAAAAAAAAAAATAAAAAATCAAACCGTAAATAAGCTCTTACTACATAAAAAAAAAAAAAAAAATATCCTAAACTGTAATAAAATAAATACTACTTAAAAAAAAATATATATATATATATATATATATATATATATATATATATATATAAACCGTAATAAGCTCTTACTAAATTTTTAAAAAAAAATATTTTTAACAAATGTTTTTATAACATATTTTTAACAAAATAAAAATATTTTTATAAAAAAATGTTTTTAACAAATGTTTTTATAACAAATGTTTTTATAAAAAATAATTTATAACAAATGTTTTATAACAAATGTTTTTATAACAAATATTTTATAACATTTTTTATTTTTTTTATTTTTTTTATAAATTTGTTTTTTTTTTTTTTTTCTACTAAGGAGCTTACAGACTTTTAATTTTTTTTTTTTTTATTTCCTACGGTAGAGCTTGAGACTTTTATTTAATATTTTTTTTTTTTTTTCTTTTCTCCATTATATGTTATGACTCAAAGAAATTAAAATAAAAAAAAAAAAAACAACCCTACTTAGATAGCCTCGTCACTACCAAGAAAAAAAAATTGATATACCAACTAAGAATCACTTAATGATTCGAACTCGCAACCTCACGCACCAATACCTCATTATATGACCACCCGAGCACCACTGCCTAGTGCTAAGTTTAACCAAGGATATATCCTTATAGAAAAACTTCACCATCCCCCAAAATCTATATTCTCAGCATTACTATTATATTACGATTTATTATTATTAATAAATTTATATTATTAATTGGATTTTTCTAAATAGAAATAAGTTAATATCTATATTTATTATTATCCCTTTAATATGTTTTCTTATCTTTGTAATAATATCAATAAAAAGATTATTAATATATTAAAAATAAATATCATTCTTTAATAAAATATAAATAATGATCATTATAAATCTTGTAGATATTAGTATTAATAATTTTATTATTAAGCAATGATTATTAGTAATGATTTTATATATTAAGCAATGATTTTATTATTAAGAAATGATTTTATTATTAATAAAACTAGTCAATTAGTCTAATAAGTAATGATGATAATTTTTCAAGTCATTTCGTGAAATTAATTTACTTATCGAATTTATAAAAGTAGTGAAGTATTATAATAATAATAATAATAATGTGATTATCAATATTAGAAGTACAGATTATACCAATACTAGTATCGTGATAACATTAAGAGGAATAAGACATATTACATCTTCATTTTCTAATATGTACATTAGATAACGCTGGATAAGTTCTATATTTCGTAGGCCGGAGTAATCTTGCGGATTTCTTGTAGAGCTCCCACGCGACGCCAGAATTTAAAGATCGTGACATCTTCCAAGGACCACTTCTTCGTAAATATTACCATCGGCCCTAACGAAAAATAAATAACATACTTGCATATAAAAATGCCACAACTGAGTGGTCAGGTTGTTTTTACCGAATCTTTAAGGTCCGACAAGAGATTACCACCGGGCCACTATCAAGATCGGATTACCATTTCGCAAACAAAATGGTATCAAATGTACCGCATGTATAAAGTAGTTGGTTAATAATTTTTAATATTAAAGGACATTATAAAATTAAAATATTTTAAAACTAAACATACCGCAACTCGAATCGAATTCTCGAGTACATTTCATGTAACTTAATATACTTAGTGTCATCAGAAAAGTGGGTCAATTATGGTAACCATCCAATCTTCAACCGCGAATAGAACAAGACAAAATGGCGCTGATTGGTACTACTACACACCCAATTTGAATATGTATTTGCATTCGTAAAGGTGGACCAACATCTCGTTAACATACGGATCGCAAAAAACTCCATGCAAGATTCACGTTAGTGCAGCAGGCACATAGCCCCGCCTAAGATGCATGAAGAATGAATTAATGAAACCAAATTGGGACCACCTTTTCAGATTCCCCGCGACCGTAGTATTCCTCTCTCGCCTCGTAGCAACAACATATAAGCGCCGATGACATGCTCAATATCCAACTCCTGTGTGCCCTAAGGATCGCACCGCATCAGTGTTCTAATTCATATAATCGGGCGCGATGTGATAAAGGATATAAATCCCTCCGTGCCACCACGCTTCCAAACATATGTTTATTTACAAATGTCTCCTTCCAATCTTTAAGTCTTTTGATAAGGACCCTTTTGTCCATAAGAGATGTGGTCTCCGCATGATTCAGACCGATCGAGACCTAAATGTACATTATTATTATATAACAATAATAATTAAAACCATCACTATTAACATAACTATATATACCTTTTGTGAACTAGATCCTCAAGGCCGAAAAGTCCCGCAAATGAAGAGTTGGTTGGAATGTAACACTCTCATAGGTTTGGAAGGTTGGAATGTAACACTCCTCGTAGCTTGGGTGGTGGGAATGGAGCTCTCCTCGATTACTTGTGGGGTGGGTATGTAGCTCTCTTACAAACATAATCATTGTTTCCCAAGCCCTTCGCTGAAGTCAGGTGTATTGGGACCGTGGGTCCAAAATTTGTGGGACCCCTGCCGAGGTATTTGTTTACCTCTTGCTTCAAGTCGATAGTATGATTGAAATCCCAATTATTTTTTTTTGCAGTAACCAACTCTGGAGGCAAATGAAAAGTATCAAAATTTATCAAGTAACGACTTTGCACTCTCAACTCACTACGAAGATAAACACAAACAAATATTATTAACAATAAATATGAATAAATGTAATATTAAGTATTTACTCCAATACATGATTTATTAAAGAAGAATATAATTTTATACCATTTGAATAAGGTGTTGTTGGTCAGAAATGGCCCGAGGCTCATAACAACCGTCGTGGTCGTCATTTCGTCGAGGCTCTGGTGAATTTTCCAACGTGTAATTTTCCTATACCGCACTATGTAATCATCTATTGGGACATAATCGTAATTTCATTTGTTGTCCTTCGAGATGATCCATGATGCCTCCCACATCGAAATATATTCCCTCTCAAGGCCATGCAATCCTCGACATCAATAAATTTAAATTTTTCTCCCGCCTTAAGGTCACCGTGGTTTTTGGTCATTGATGGTATGCTTCGTATGAACCCGAACTGCCTCATCACACTACTATCCCAAGATCTCAAATTCCACAATATCAAAGTGGATCAAGGGGACCCCACCAGATCCCAACAACCCGCTTTCAAAATTAAATCCACCGATATCATCATCCCACATTATGTAAGGCCGCCAAACCACATCCCACATGTATTTAATATCTAACTCCCCTCAGAAATGACAAATGGTGATGGGGATTCTCACGCTACTGTGGTAACTCAGGCTCCAAAATAGACCATGCTAAAGCCCTAGTAACCATAAGGATGATTGTGGCCAAGGGTTTGGCTTTCCAATACTTACACGCCATAAGCCCAAATTTGTAAATAATGTAACACAACCATTAATGTATTTAACTCCTTTCCTAAGCAGAGATATAAAGATCTCGCATAAATATGCTAACACCGCAGTCACTTCCAAGAGTAAGTTACACAATCTTCAAATATAGCAATAAAAGACAAATATCGTGGTGCACACTATTTCTATTCCTATTAGGGGAATAATATCGCCCCACAAACCACCACAACATGTATGCCTTTGTGTCGCCTCCTCACAACATCTTTACTTGCATTCTCTGGACATTTATTAAAATGTTCGTGCAACCACACTAATGAAATTGCACCGCTTTTTTTTGAACTAAAATATTCACCAAATTAATTGATCTCCAAAACAATCCCTAAAATAATTCAAATTGGTGATGCAAGAAGGGACCCATTAAGGGCTTTCCTACCACCCAGAACTCCAAAAATAAAGTGAACATCCTCTAACGTGATTGTTATTTCTCCACGCTTTAAATGAAAAGTATTAGTCTCCTAGCGCCATCTCTCGACTAAGGCGTATATCGCATCAAGATCATTGGGTGTACAACACCTTGATAACTAAATACCCAAATCCACATTTATTTAAAAGGATTTTTGTTCTTTTCATCAAAGCCCACCGATTATATTTCGATCAAGATATCGACCGAGCTTAGTTTTCCCTATCTCCCATGATATATATGTCATCCGATATACGATCTTGTTGATCATGCAGTAACACTTGGATCAATCGCCCATATTCCCAACTATCCATCTTTTACCTAAAAAATACATCAATTCCATATTAGTATTAAGATGCATGACAAAATGAAGTTGAAAGTAACATGTTGCAAAATGACAAGAATAATAATACACACTAACATGCATTAAAAACCAACAACATGATGAATGTAATAATAATATGTATGATATAATGTAATAATATTAATATGCATTAAAAACTAGTAAAAAAGTAAACTATTAAAAATAAAAACAATAAGAAGAAAAATAAATTAAAACAATAAGTGAACAATCGAAAGTACAATAAAATAAAATAAAAATGAAAAATGAAAAATAAATACTTATAATAAATTATTTATATTTTATTAAAGAATGATATTTTTTTTAATATATTAATAATCTTTTTATTGATTAAGAAAACATATTAAAGGGGATAATAATAAATATAGATATTAACTTATTTCTATGTAGAAAAATCCAATTAATAATATAAATTTATTAATAATAATAAATCGTAATATAATAAAATGCTTTATAGATTTTTTTTTTTTTATCTTCTTTAGCTCCATCAGATAATGATGACTCAAAGAAATTAAAATAAATAAAAAATCAAATAAAAAATAATGCATCCCACGAACATATACGGATGAAAAAATAAAAATAAATATATTATATCCCCATTAATTCAAGGATAACACATTTGATTAATGACAACAAAAAATACATGCACGGTATTATATCCCTTTAATTCAAGAATAACATGAAGTGATAAAACTATTATCTTACATGCCGCAAATAATAATATGAAATGGAGTACCAATAACAATATATCTTACAAAAAATTCTTTGTCTCTTCGTAATATAATAAATGGATTCCACCGCCTAATTTGTTGAAGTTTTTTGCTCCTCTCTTCCAAATACTCCTCTCTACTCTCTATTTTTATTTTATCTAGCTTGGCAAGTGAACTTTAGTTTGAACAACATGTGTTCTCAATAGACGCTTAAATAAGCTCTCATTCAAATGTCCTAGATATGAATTAATTTAGACCAAATTCAAACAAATGTCTCAAATTTTTTTAGTTTACCGAGTTTGCAGTGTGTTCTTTCCCGAGGCAATGTTGCGTAAAAGTGGTCAAAAAGTGCATTTTATATACATTCATGGTTTGTTATTTTGTCAAAATTGTGTTTCCCGAGGCGACAAGTGACAAGCTCTACTAATTTGTTTTTTTTTTTTTTTTTTTTTATACAAGTTTAGAGGCTATAATTTAAAAAAAAACTACTTTAAAAAAAAAAAAAAAACATTAATAGCGATTGACAAGCTTTTTTTATTGAATTTTATTTTTTTTTTTATTTTTTTTATACAAAGAGAGGCTATAACTACTTGAAAAAAAAAAATACATTTTAATAAAGCATTTTAAGCTTCTTACTAGCTATAACTTTATTTTTTTTTTTTTTTTTTTTTTTTTATACAAGTCAGAGAGGCTATAACTACTGAAAAAAAAAAAATAAAAAAATCAATTAACTTCAGCGAGGACAATAACTACCGAATAAATCAATTTTTCACTCTAGACTCAACTCGAGACCTCATGCACCAATACCTTCGTTATATAACCACCCGAGCACCACTTGCCTAAATCATTATATCTCACCTTGATTTGAATATATCTTAAAACATTCCATCTCCCCCAAATTAAATTTCTCATTATTTTATTATAATTATTCGATTATTATTATTCTATTATTATTATTATGAATCGAGTATAAAGTCGCTCCATATTCTAGCTTACGGCTTTTTTATGTTTTATTTTTATTATTATTATTATTATTATTATTATTATTATTATTATTATTATTATTATTATTATTATTATTACAATGTCCGTGAATAAGTAGTCAAACATAATAATACAACACTATGGGAATAGAAACAAAGTCGACATCGATTATACGGGAAAAGTACATTAGTTTGACTTCGAGCATTAACCGCTACTAAATTCATTCTACCGATCTTTTTACCTTTAAATATTGTCTAGGAAGTCGCTATTTTCTCAAGTTATCTTCTTATCCTTCCATGAATTTGTTCTCCGATATTATTTTCTTTTCTCTCTCTACTCATAATTTGTTTCATCCGGTTGCCCACTTTCACTTCGTAAAATCAAGTCAAGTTCGATCGAGCAAAATTCATCACTATTATTCACAAGTAAGTTTTTCAAAATGTCATATAATACATCCGAATTTGTTAGTGAAGTCGATGAATAAATCTGATATTGTTCGCACGTTGGTCAATTATTTTGTACGCTGGAAGAGGTCAATATTTTATAGATCATATGCTCGCAAAAAATGGATTTGAGATTAGAATCAAAACTAGTCATAAACACGCTAATACGAATGATATCGATCTAGGCAAGATGATGTAAGAAAGCCGGCAGACACCAATTGTTGGCAAGAGTTTACCCGATGATGAAGATAGTAGTAATAAAATAACTAGACAGAGAGACTCTATAGATCTAACAATGTGCAAAGCTAGAATATATGTTGTCCACAATAAGAAAGAGGACAATCATGATATCTACCGTTGAATTAGAGCACAATCATCACTTAGTGACCCCCACCAAAGTAGATTTGATCGAGACTCACGTAAATATTACTCCCGTTGCAAGAACTTTAATCGACACTTTAAATAAGTCCCAGATTGGTCCTAGTAAGATGATGAATGTTTTGAGCACAATGGGAGGTGGGTTGCAAAATGTTCCTTTCTACTCGCTAATGTTGAGAATGTGGTGCGAGATTTAAGGCGTGATTCTCGCAGATGAAAACGATGCACAAGTCATTGCCAATCATTTGAACAAACTTGCATCCTAAGTGCCAAAGAAATTTTTTTTCCGAGTGAAACCCCGTGAAAACAACCGCATAGCAGATTCTCGTGGGTCGACGCCCGATCAAGGTTTATATATCAACTGCTCGGAGACGCCAGACATTTGATAAGACATATACGGACAAATAAGTATGGCATGCCGCTTTGTTCCATTTGCCGGGTCAACCACCATTATCACCTATATTGTTTGATTTGCAACCGCATATTAGATGAGACAGAGGACACTTTCGTTTGGGATTATGTATACGGCTTGAAGCCATGGACTACAAGGCACCTACAACCATCATCACCGATCAAGACAGAGCCACGAGTAATGCTATTGCTACTTGATTTCCAACTAGTTATCATTTATCGTTTCTCGCATATTAGCAATAAATTTCCTAAAAATTACATCATGTTTATTATGAAAGCACCCATCGCTCAAAAATGATTTTAACAACCGTGTATAACTCATCATCCATCGAGGAATTTGAAGAGCGCTGGCATATTCTCGATAAGTTCCTATGAATTGTATACTAATGAATGGCTTGAAGTTTGTATGATGTACGATGTAAATGGATTCCAAAGATATACAAAGAGATATTTTGCCACATGGAATGACTACCACCGAAGAAGCGAGAGCATGAATGCCTTTTTTTGATGAGTATGTTAATGCATCAACAGTATGCTATGTTTTGTACCGCAGAGTCAAAAGGTCAGAGAAAGACAGCTTTATCGTGGAGAGGAAGGCCACTACATAACAAAACATCGTAAAAGGATTATGGTACTTTTGCTCATCTTTAGAAGTTCATGCCGCATAAGTGTACACAAAGAGATGTTTAGACGCTTCCAACGCCAATTCGCCGATTCCATGAAATACAATGTTCAGAACTTAGTGAGTCAGGTGTCACCGATACTAAGGTTTATGCAAAGGTATAATGCGTATGCAACCGAAAGTGGTGGAAGATATAAAGAAGTTGTCAACAATCGATAACCGGACTCGCTATATGTAATCGCCAAATGTTTTCTCACTCGTGAATTATGCAGTACATCTTGAGATATTTCATAAGAAGTAGTATTTCACAAATACCGACCGATACGATCCTTCATCGCTATGGACAAGAGACGCGAACAAAAGCAATGGTGAAGACTTACTTTTAACTCCACATCCGCCGACTTCAACAAAATCAAGCAATGCGCTTATAATCATTCGATGAGTGATTACCAGAGTTAATGAAAGAAAGCGGCTTGCTTCAAATTCGAGGTTACAAAACTGTTTTAAACCGAATGCACGAGGAAAAGAGTTGGTCAACCAAAGATGATCCGGATGAGAATATTATCGAATCGGCGTATGATGATTTACATCGATCAGACAAATTGGAGATCCAAATCATGATACGGGATACGATAATGACGATGAAGATGCAGAGGTGGAAGAAGAAGAAGAGTTTTGCCGCCTAATATTTCTCAAACAAAGGGCCGCAAAAAAACAATCTAGATTCAAGAGTGCACTCGAGAAAATCATTCCTTCTAAGACTCATCGAAAATGTGCAATTTGTGGCTTTTGAAACCCACTCACGATAAGCTTATCACTATCGAAAAGCTAGGGCTTCCTCGAGCCAAAAAAATAGGCGCTTATTGTATTAATCATTCTATGTTTTTTTTTTATTTTATGAAAATGAAGATGTAATATGTACTATTCCTCTTAATGTTATGCAAAGACTAGTATTGGTATAATCTGATTTCTAATATTGATAATCACATTATTATTATTATTATTATAATACTTCACTACTTTTATAAATTCGATAAGTAAATTAATTTCCTAAATGACTTGAAAAATTATCATCATTACTTATTAGACTAATCAACTAGTTTTATTAATAATAAAATCATTTCTTAATAATAAAATCATCGCTTAATATATAAAATCATTACTAATAATCATTGCTTAATAATAAAATTATTAATACTAATAATACAAGATTTATAATGATCATTATTTATATTTTATTAAAGAATGATATTTATTTTAATATATTAATAATCTTTTTATTGATATTATTACAAAGATAAGAAAACATATTAAAGGGATAATAATAAATATAGATATTAACTTATTTCTATTTAGAAAAATCAATTAATAATATAAATTTATTAATAATAATAAATCGTAATATAATAAGAATGCAAGAATATAGATTTTGGGGATGGTGAAGTTTTTCTATAAGGATATATCCTCGTTAAACTTAAGCATTAGGCCTGTGGTGCTCTCGGGTGGTCATACGACGAGGTATCATTTATGAGGTCATGAGTTCGAATCTGCTCAAAGAAGCCTACTAGTCAGTATATCGAATTTTTTTTTCTTCAAATTATGATGCTATACCCTTTACCAAGTTGTTTTTTTTTTTTTTATTTTATTTTAATTTGTTTGAAATATAACATATAATGGAGAAAAGAAGAAAAAAATAAAAATAAAATATTAAGTCAAGATAAGTCTCTAAAACTTAAAATAAAAAAAAAAAAAAAGTATAAAATTTGACAAAATAAAAAAAAATTCTACTAAAATAAAAAAAAAAATGTTTTATTTTATAAATATTTAAAAAAATATTTTAAAAAAAACATTTGTTATAAATTATTTTTATAAAAACATTTGTTATAAAAACATTTGTTAAAAATATTTTTTTTTTATAACAAATGTTTTATTTTTGTTATAAAATATTTTATAAAACATTTATTAAAAATATTTTTTTTTTATAAATAAGTAAAAGAGCTTGTTACGGTTTATATATATATATATATATATATATATATATATATATATATATATATATATATTTAAGCCGTAAGAGCTTTTTTACTAGTTTAGGATTTTTTTTTTTTTTTTTTTCCGTAAGAGCTTGTTACTATTAGGATTTTTTTTTTTTTATATACATAGTTTAAATGTCGCACTTCTATTGTATTATTTAATATTAAAAATAAAGTTGGTTTTAGTTAAACAAACCGACAACATATGCGACTGACTATGGTGGGGTCCTCATATTAAAATAAAAGCTTTATGAGTTGTTACTACCGGATATATTATGTTTCAATCTCAAATTCCTTCCAATAAGTTTATCAACGGTCCAAAAGGGGGTGTTAAGATAAGACTCCATAAAGAACTTTAATATATGGAAGGCTCCTATATATATATATATATATATATATATATATATATATATATATATATATATATATATTAGGTGAAATGAAATATCAACTTATTTGGCATAAAATTATATACAACTACAAATTGTCGTGGGAAAAATTACAAAAAAATAATAAATAAATAAATAAAATAGAAAGAATGAGCAAAAACTACAAAGAAGAAAGCCAAATAATTATTTGAGACTGCGATTCTTAGGTTGATTGATATGAATTTGACCGGCCAGCCCAATAACTGATGATGAAGGTTAAGCTATGAATTCTAAATGATTTATTTCGCATTGATCCAGACGTGAACTCAACATCATATGTGAAAAATGTATGGCTACAGCCAAATATTGAAGTCGAGTTTATTCCATCTGATGATTGACTAGCCAGTAAATTAATTTGTCCATATGAAAACTGACTGGTCATATCAGATTCTTCTTCAAGCATGGAGGCTCTCCGTATGAAACCTCGAGTATAAAACTCTCTCTCGTGCAGATAAAAACGAACATGGATATCTCAAACAGAGTTGCTAATATTTAGCCTTTGATTGTCCAAAGACGGCTATGTTAAAAAACCACCAACTCAATCATCAAGAGGAATCCACATTTTTGTTATGGATAAAGGAAATTAAAATAACTTTAGGGAAGAATTAATCACTCAAATTTTCTATTAAAAACAATCAATTTAATCGGTGGTGTATCTCCTATTATGATAATAAGTATATGATTTTGTCCAGAATACAATCAATTTAATCGTCCATAAGAACTCATGATAAGCAGAACTAGAACCAAGTTTTCATGCACACAACAAATGGAAATATGGTAGCTTTCGCCCTTTTACTCCAAAGGGATTCCCATAAAGTACTCTAACCCTCACACAACGTATAGCTGTGCTGATCTTTATCAACTCAAGTACCTACAACACATGATCTACAGTTAGACCAGGGGAAACTGAATGAATGACATTGACTTCAACACCACACCATCACCCAACAACATGCATGCACAAAATTAAGTTGTGAAACTGAAGTAGGTCTAATGTCCTAGAACCGCAGTGTCATTCCAAGTAAATTCCTTGCAACATATTCCTTGTATTATATTCCTTAGAGATGGTACACATAAATTTCACATCTGTAGCTTTAAATTTTTTTACGAGCAAAAGAAAAAGCATATCCTAATCTTCACTCTTATACTACGACTACTATTGATTCCAAGTACCAGCAAGTTCCTCCTGAAGAACTAAGTAAACACCACAATGAAAAAAATATAATAAGCATTTGCTTCAAGGAAAAATCCCAAGACTCTATGACCTGATGAAAACCACTCTACATGACTGCATCCATTTAAAATGTTAAAAAGACCATTAAGAAAGTGTAATACAATCGAGGATAGAAAGGACGGACCATGACATTTTATTCATCTAGGGTGTCCGTTTTTCCATCTACTGTAAAGAAGAAAGAGTGCTCTAGATGTCACACCAAGTAAAACAGCATCTAATATTCACAATTTCCAACTTTTGTCACCTAAGGAATGTGTCAAAGCAAACTAGTAAGAATGATGCTAATGCGAACGTAAATACCTAGCAACATGCAATGTAAATAAAACATAAACTAACCCGTTCATGGGAAATAATTAAAAGCAAAAGCATTACCAGACTCACTCCATCTGTATGCCAAAACATATTACAACAGGACGAATTCTTCTTCCCATTTTTTCCTTTTCTTTTACCTTATATTCTATTTCCTAGCTTAGCGATAAAGACACATCATGAACTCAAGATAACGTTTCTTTGAAACTGGATAAGACTTTGCTCAAGCTATTGTGATCAATAAATCTTTCTTAACAGTAGAAAACGGATGTACTAGTGCACTTAAAGAAAACCTGAAAGGCATGTAAGCTAGAAATGGGAACGATGAGACATATACAACACTATAAAGGGCATTGGAATGGGATACTAGATTAAATGATCACAGAAAAGGAGAACAAATCATTTTAGTGTAGCATACTCTTACAAGACTTGTGTAATTGAATAGCTCATATGAGCATACTGAGATATGAGATCGGTGTGAGATTCAAATGATAAAGGACAGGAGTAAGCTAATAGAGGAAGTCTCGACACACTCCATTCACATTATTTTGGTTAACTATTCCATTCAAAGTTTTTGACCCCTGTATTAGGTAAATAAAAACAACTCTCAGTTCAAACCTTTAGGCAATATTGTTGAAGAACCCAACTAAAAGTGAAGGTTATAGCACCATATATCACTATAAATATTAGTAGGAATTAAAATTCAAAATGTTCCCGTGTGATCTTATTTTATGTATCACCAATTGCAATAGGCCTTTTGTTTTTCTAGTATTTTAGTTTTTAGAAAATTTGGTTGTCTTTTTAGTTATGCTTGGCTTAGTTTTTTTGGTGAGAAGTACAACTTCGATCCAAGTTTATATTGCTATCACCCATGTGATTTAGTAAGCTTCACTACCTCTAATGAACCTTTTATTTTGTTTTATTTTACTTTTTAAAGTTATCAGGTTAAGGTGCATTTCTCAGCATTCAAGCAAACATGAGTAGTCATGCTCGATTATAAGCAGTCAGTCGTATGATCCATGAAACAAACAATAAAATCCAGCTTAATTAAATATTTGATCTATTATTTGAAATTAGATAACTAACCAACCTTGCTTAAGTTTTTTTCCAACAAGACCCGACACCCAATTCAACTACATTTCAACTGGAGTCTGTAAGATACTTATGATCCTATGAAACACCTTCACTTCAAAACAGACGTACAAGATCGAGATTATGCTATGACATTACTATAATATGTAACTCTAACCACACTTAAAACCCCAGAAATGGAAGATTTATAGGTACCTGAAATGTCATTACATAATCAGATCTTTTCAAAATAAAAACTCCAAATTGAATTTGAAAAAGGTCTATAGAACATTCTCAGAATAGCAAACATAAGAAAAACCCAATTTTATACTCTGAACAAGAGTCCAATTCCCCCCAAAAGAAAAAAGAGTTCTTTTTTTAATTGATATAGACGTATAGTATAAAATGGCACAATGTTGAATTATCATGCCACCACTACTAAAAATTTTAAATATGGAATAAAAAAATCCTTCATATTTTCAAATTTTGTTAATGGGACTCTTTTTGGGAAACAGGGTACAAGAAAATGAAATTAGTGGGTGCGAATGCCGAGTTGTTGAGAGAGGAAGGTACCCTGAGAAAGCTCGCAACAGGCGCGGGCCTCAACGGAGATATGAGAAGTTAAACGAGCAGCGGCCAACACGCTGTGGAGCGGCAGTAGTGATTGAGTGCACCCAATTACTCCTCCAATTGTCCTTCATTAATTAAATTTACAAAGCAGATAGCTTAGAATAAAAGCACGTAGTAAAGTCTGAAGATAGTAGAACAGAATGAAATTGGGAAATGGTGAAGGGGAATTAGCCTTACCCGAGGTTGGAAGTTGACAGAAGGCGGCGAGACTGGGGACGGTGGCAAGGAAGGGGCGGCGGGCGGAGACGCGGGAGAGATGAAGAGGAGGAACGGGCAGTTGATGTTCTTGCTGTGGAAATCAACGACCTTGATAGCGATCCACATCGCCAAGCCATTTCAATTTTTCTCAACAAAAACCAAATCAGAATTTTCACTAGGTTTTTAGATTGTTAGCAAGGGGGCTCGAAATTTCGTGGGCTTTCCTAATCAAGGCCCATTTGTTTTGGGTATGTTGTTGGACTGGACCTACGGTAATTTGTCATTGGATTTTGCTCGAATTCCAAGCACCTCAAATATTCTTAGTTTTAAAGGTATGGGAAGGAAGGCCCGATGATTGTCACTTTTTTTTTGGTCCTTAACACTAATATACAACAATTAAAAATATTTACAAAAATAATACATCCATAAAATAATTACAAAAATAACTCAACACAATAATAAGTTGCTAAAATTACGGAACATTAACTCCCTACACGTCGCTTTACCTATTTTATATTTGCAATCAACCGATCATGAAAAAAAAAATGAACAACGACGGATCGGAGAAGAGCGAATTCTCGGACGGCGATGCAACTTTGAGATCGGAAAAAATCGAGAGAAGATCAACAAAGAACTTGAGATCGGAAAAAATCGGAGAAGATCGGCAATGACAACTTCGAGATCGTCAAACGGCATTATGAAGTTTCATATGTAAGTATACATTGTGTTTATGCTTTGATTTACATCAAGAACTGAAACTTACGTATTATCTTGATTGTTGATTGTTGATTAATTCTTTACATATTTGTATACTGAGGTATTCGAGTTTAAAGTTTATATGCATATAGTTACCCCGTGGTTACTACATACTCGTATATTGGTTACCTTTCTTAAGTTTTTCGCTCTTTAATTGGTCACAAAGACAATATAATGACTGCTTTTGATTGCAAAATGCATGTAAAAATATGTTTTATATTCAGTTACTAAGTACATATAAATTGGTTCTTTGTTTATTATTGATTTGATTCTTTGTATAATGTTTATTTGGTTCTTTGTATACTTTTAATGTAT